>CAUYRH010025992.1:0-100921 GCA_963574655.1 Perodicticus potto
AGACCAGCCTGAGCAAGAGTGAGACCCCTGTCTCTAAGTAAAAGCAGAAAACCTGAGGGTCACCTTCAGTGTTTTCAGTGCTTTTTTTTTTTTTTTTTTGTAGAGACAGAGTCTCACTTTATCGCCTTCAGTAGAGTGCCATGGCATCACACAGCTCACAGCAACCTCCAATTCCCGGGCTCAAGCAATTCTCTTGCCTCAGCCTCCCAAGTAGCTGGGACTACAGGCGCCTGCCACAACTGTTTTACAGTTCGGCTGAGGCTGGGTTTGAACCCGCCACCTTCGGTATATGTGGCTGGTGCCCTACTCGCTGAGCCACAGGTGCCGCCCAGCGTTTTCAGTGTTTATCGTGTCTATGTGTTGGGAATAATTCAACTCCCCTCTTCTGGCTATTCTGAAATGTATAATACACTGTTGCTAACTGTAGTCACCTTGAACGTGTCTAACTCAGTGGTTCTCAACCTTCCTGATGCCGTAGCCCTTTAATACAGTTCCTGTGGGTCATGACCCACAGGTTGAGAACCGCTGGTCTAACTGTATGTCTGTGCCCATTAACCAACTCTTGTCATCTCCTGCCCCAAACACACATCTGTCCCAGCCTCTGGTCTAGCTCATTCTACAATCTACCTCCAAGAGATCAAAATTTTCAGCTCCCACATGTGAGTGAGAACATGGGATATTTGTCTTTCTGTGCTTGGGTTATTTCAGTTATCATAACCACCTTCAGTTCTATCTACATTGCTACAAATGACAGGACTTCACCCTCTTTTTCTGGCTGGGTGGTATTCCACGGTGTACACTCGCCAGTCACCTGCTGATTCCATGTCATGGCTGTTGTGACTCCCATGGAGATGCTGTCCCTCTGATGCTGACTTCTTTCCCTTTGGGTAAATACCTAGGATTGCTGGGTTATAGCGTAGTTCTATTTTTAGTTTCTTAAGAAATCTCCATACTATTACAGTGGCTGTGGCTGGACCAATTTACACTCACACCAACAGCATGTAAGAGGTCCCTTTCCTCCACATCCTCGCCAGTATCTGTTATTTTTTGTCTTTTTGTGATCGCCATTCTAATAGGGGTAAGATGACACATCATCGTAGTTTTGGTGTGCATTTCTCTGGTGGTTAGTGAGGCTGAGTGTTTTTCCATATGCATGTCGGCCATTTCTGTGTCTTCTTTTGAGAAGTGTCCTTCACTTACTTTAAATGGGATTATTTGTATGTTTGCTGTTGAGTTGTTCGAGTTCCTTGTGTATTCTGGGTGTTAGTCCCTTGTGGGATGAATAGCCGGCAAATGCGTCGTCTCATTCAACAGCTTGTCTCTTGGGCCTGGGGATTGTTTCCTTCACTGTGCAGAAGCTCTTTAATATAATCTTGTTGGTCTGTTTTTATTTTTGTTGTTTGTGCTTTTGAGGTTTTAGCCATTTAATCTTTGCCTACACCAATGTCCTGAAGTGTTTTCCTTGGGTTTTCTTCTAGTAGTTTTATAGCTTGGGGTCTTACAGTGAAGTCTTTAGTCTACCTTGAGTTGGCTTTTGTACATGGGGAGAGATACCCTCTCTCTAGTTTCGTTCTTCTGCACATGGATATCCAGTTTTCTCAGAACTATTTATTGAAAAGAGTATCTTCTCCCCACTGTATATTTCTGACACCTTTATCAAAACTCAGTTGGTTATAAGGTAAGTCAGGCAGTGTGGTGGCTCCAGATTTGTTCTTTTTGCTTGGGAATGCTTTGGCTGTTCAGGCTCTTGTTGCTGTTGTTGTTCCATACAAATTCTAGGATTGTTTTTCTGTCTCTGTGAAAATTGAGTTTTGCATTTTGATAGCTATTGCATTGAATCTGTAGATTGCTTTGTGGGGGGTATGGCTGTTTTAACGATGTTAATTCTTCCATTTCATAAGCACGGGTAACTTTCCATCTGTTTGTGTCCTCTGAATTCTTTCATCAGCATTTTGTAGCTTTCCTTATAGAGGTCTTTCACCTCCTCGGTTGAATTTATTCCTGATATTTCATTTTTTGTAGTTATTGTAAAGGAATTATCTTCTTCATTTCTTTCTCGGCTATTCCATTATTGGTATTTAGAGGCACAACTGATTTTTGTGTGTTGATTCTGTACCCTATAATTTTACTGAATTCATTTATCAGATCTACGAGGTTTTTTGGCAGAGCCTTTAGGTTTTTCTAGATTTAAAACCATACCATCTTCAAACAGGGACGAGTTTACTTCTTCTTTCCCAATTTGGGTGCCTTTCATTTCTTTCTCTTGCTTGACGGGTCTGGCTAGGCCCTCCCATACTTTGTTGACTAGTATGGATGGTGCCCTCGTCTTGTTCCAGATCTTAACAGAAAGGCTTTCAGCTTTCCCCGGTTCCATGTGATGTTAGCATTGGGCTTTTCACATGTGGCCTTTACTATGGTGAGGTCTGTTCCTTCCATGCCTGGTATGTTGACTTTTTATCATGAAGTGTTGTTGAATTTATCAAATGCTTTTTCTGTATCTATGAGGAGATCATATGATTTTCTCCTCCTTCTGTTGATGTGATGTATCATGTTTGTTGACTTGTCTATGTTTAACTATATTCGCATCCCTGGGACAAACTCCACGTGGCTGTGGTGTTTTATCTTTGTGATATGCTGTTGGGTGTGTTTTGCTGGTATTTTGTTGAGGATTTTTGCATCTGTGTTCATCGGGGCCATTGGCATATAGTTTTCTTGTTTTTGTTTTCTCATCTTTTCCTAGTTTTTGGTATCAGGGTGATAGTGGCCGCATAGAATTTCACCCTCCTTATTTATTTTTTTGGAGTAGGGCAGGGAGGATTGCTGTTAGTTCTTCCTGGAAAGTTTGGTAGAACTTGGCAGTGAAGCCACTGGTCCTGGACTTTTCTTCCTTGGGAGACTTTTTATTACTTATTCAATCTTGTTACTTCTCGTTAGTTTCTATTTCTTCCTGATTCAATCTCAGCAGGGTGTTATGTGTCCAGGAATTTACGGGTTTCTTCCTATCTGTGCAGATTGTTCGTGGATAGGTATTCCTAATAGTCTCAGATGATCTTTTATGTTCTGTGGTATCAGCTATTATATCTACTTTTTCATTTCTGATTTTATTTATTTTAGTCTTCTTTCCTTTTTTTTCTCTGTGAGTCTGGCAAGTGATTTCTTTTTCTTTCTTTTTTTTTTTAATTTATTTTTTTTTTTAGACAGAGCCTCAAGCCGTTGCCCTGGGTAGAGTGCCATGGCATCACAGCTCACAGCAACCTCCAACTCCTGAACTCAAGTGATTCTCCTGCCTCCGCCTCCCAAGTAGCTGGGACTACAGGTGCCTGCCACAATGCCAGGCTATTAAGTGATTTCTCATTTATCTTTATCTTTTCAAAAAACTTTTTGTTTCCTTTATTCTTTGTGTTTTTTTAACTATGTCATTTAGTTCTGCTATGATCTTTATTATTTTTCTTTCCTTCTACTTAATTTAGCTTTGATTTGTTCTTGCTTTTGTAGTTTTCTTGAGGTGTGTTGTTAGAGAGTTTATTTGAAATCGTTCAGCTTGTTATGATATTTCCCTGAGCACTGCCTTTGCTGTATCCAGTAGGTTTTGGTGGCTGCATTTCAGTTTTCATTTGTTTTTATGTACATTTTCATTTCTTCTTTGATTTCTTCCTCGGCCCAACAATTGTTAAGGAACTCTTTGTTTAATTTTCATTTATTTGCATAGTTGCCAAAGTTCTTCTCATGTTTGATTTCTAGTTTTATTGTGTTTGGTCTGAGAAGATGATTGACGTGACTTTGATTTTTATTGATTTTTTGAGACTTGTTTCATGTCCTAACACGTGGTCTGTCCTGGAGGACGTCCCAGGCACTGATGAGGAGGGTGCACGTTCTGTAGTTTTTCCATGAAGTGTCCTGTAAATGTCTGTCAGGGCCCTTGGGCCCAAAGTTGGGTTAAAATCCAGTGTTTCTTTGTGAATTTTCTTTTTAGGCAATCTGTCTGATGCTAACAGTGGGGTGTCCTCAGCTCTTCCTGTCTTGCAGCCTACCCCCCCCTTGTTTTATCTCCCTG
The DNA here is from genome assembly GCA_963574655.1 of Perodicticus potto. Lineage (NCBI taxonomy): Eukaryota > Metazoa > Chordata > Mammalia > Primates > Lorisidae > Perodicticus > Perodicticus potto. The sequence continues at coordinate 4,055 of CAUYRH010025992.1, forward strand.
CCTGCCACAGTGTTGTGTGCAAGTATGTTCGGAATCGTTACATCTGTTGCTGGATTGATCCCTTTATGGTTATGGTTCTTTATCTCTTTTTACTGTCCTTTACTTATACTGTCATTCTTTGTTCTGGTCACGAGCCTTGTTGACCAGCATAGGAGAAATGTAAGGTCCCACCCACTCCCGTGTTCTCATGGGTTACGTCAACCCAGACATTTCACCACCTACAGCAAGATTGAATCATTAGCTACTAGTAGCACTTTGTTAGGGAAATGATAAATGCAAACAGAGAAGGCCGCTGCTGCAGTCTCCACTTCTATATCTGTGATGAGGCCTGCACCGATAATCTTCCTTATCCCACCATCCCTTTCACATTCTCGCTTTTCTCTGCTGAGCACCTCAGTCATATCTGCCCCGAAGCTGGTGTAGATAAGAAATTCCTGTACGGTCTCTGGAGAGGCTTTCTTAATTTCCATCAGAGAAAGAAGTGGAAAGGCTACATTCAGCTAGCCTGGGGGGTTGCCATGACCAGCCCTGCACTCCCAGGTAGGCCTTTGTGTCCTGTTAAACGTGAGCCATTTCGCTGAACATTCACGTCAAGTAAGGCCGGTCTGTCACTGTTGTGCATCAGCACAAAGACATAACCACTCTGTATGTTTGAATACTGTCCAGGACAAGTGACCAAATGTCTCCCTGCCCTGCCCAATACGGCCACTGATGCTCTACTGACCACAGCTTTGGCCTCAACCTCATCTTCCCTCTTCCTAGAGCAGAATTATTAAGAAGCCTCCTCATGGACTACCCCTGCTTCCTGACAGCATTACCCAGAGTGACAGCCCGCCTCCTCAAGCCCTCCCATGCTACAGTGAGTCGCACAGTGAGTCCTTTCTAATGCCCTCCCACTAAGTCGGCCTGCAGTCCCCGGATGGATGTTCTCCTTCACCACAACAAGTAATATTCCCAACTTGCTCGACTGTGCTTGTGTTGTGGGTGGTGTTTTTCTGGAGAGCATTGACACATCCACGAATTGAACCACCCTGTCCCTGCGTGAGCACTTTGCAGACCCAGCGGAAGTAGCCGGCCGTTCTGTGGTCTCTGTAGCTGCTGTTGCTGCTCAGCCACTTGCTTCCCCATCGATCTGCCATCCACTTGCACAACACCCCATGCAGCTGTGATGATAACAGAGGACCTGAGGAACTACCCTATGACACAGATTCCGGTGTCCTCCACCACCACCACCACTCCACCCCCACCTCACCCCCCACCCCCCACTCCCCTCACCCCCTGAAAGGACTTAGCCGTGTGCTCATGAAGCACGTGAGCAGCCCCATCCCAGAACCCTCTTCTGAAAGTCTGTTTTCTGGGACGACGTCCGATACCAGTTGCTGCTTTGGTGGTAGAGGAGACAGATGGCCCACTCCAGAAGGTAAATTAATCGGGTCAGCCAGGACGGGAGCTTAAAAGCAGACACCTGACCTAATAACAAGTAAGGAACCAGAAAAAGTGGGAGAAACGAACAACTTTTCTTAGATCTGTCAGAGAAGTGAGGTCACAGGGCAAACTGCTGCCCCCAAACTTAGACAGACAGATGGACAGAAAGAGACAATCACAACTTCCCAGAGCAGATGTCCACCGCCACAGGAACCAGGCCTGGTGCTGAAAACTTCACCTCCAGCTGAAAGATTGCAGGAGACTCAGTGTGGACAAGCTTAGAGAGAAAAACTTCAGTAGGAACCAGTCCTTTGGGACCCCCCTGCTTTTGTGAGATTTACCTCCAGCAACTCTACCAAGTGTGAGGATGGGAGAAAAACTTCCTGCTGTTTCCAGCAGGGGAGAGGAAAGAGGACATTTTGAAAGATGTCATAGCCACTCTTCCTCAAAGGGCCTGGCCTCCTGGGGTTCTACGAGAGCCTCACTGGTCTGGGGCAAGCCACATGCTCAACCCAGCCCCCTTTAATCCATCCCGCACCTAGAAGAATGAAGGGGTAAAGAGCTGGGAAGCCATATGAAGTTCCTCGTCTGGAGCACAGACTCACTAAGAGACCGAGACCTGATCACAGGATGGCAGAGACTTCCTTGCCACCTGGTCACCTTACCACCAGGTCAGCTCCTCTAACACAGCACACTCTGTCCACCTTGCAACAAAAAAGGATGAGGCATCTAAAGGCAGAAAATGTTATTTGGAGACATGGAATAAGCACCAGAACCAAGCCCAGATATGGTAGGAATGTTGGAATTATCAGACCATGAATCTAAAACAACTATGATTAATATGCTGAGAGCACTGATGGGAAAAGTAGACAACGTGTAAGAACAGATGGGAAATGTAGGCAGAGAGATGGAAATTCAAAGAAAGAGCCAAAAATAAATGCTAGAGATAAAAAATGCTGTAATAAAAATGAAGATTGCCTTGATGAGCTCATTAGTAGACTAAACATGGCTGAGGAACTTGAGCTACGTCAATAGAAACTTCTAAAACCAAAAGGCAAAGAGAAAACAGTCCTGAGAAGACTAGACTAGAATATCCAAGAACCGAGGAACAGCCACAAAGGTGTTAACATGTGTAATGGGTGTACCAGAAAGCGAAGAAAAAGAGAAAGGAACAAAAACAATATTTGAAGCAATAATACCTAAGAACTTCTCTAAACTAATGCCAGACACCAACCACAGATCCAGAAAGATCAGAGAATGCCAAGCAGGATAAATCCTTCCCCACGAAACAGCAACAATAACAAAGGTAAACCAAGGCATATCATATTCCAACTGAAGAAAATCAAAGATAAGACAAAAACATCTTGAAAAAATCCCAAGGAATGAGACATGTTAGCTATACAGAAGTAAAGATAAGAATTACATCTAGGGCAGTACCTGTGGCTCAAAGGAGTAGGACGCCGGCCCCATATGCCAGAGGTGGCTGGGTCAAACCCGGCCCCGGCCAAAAAAAACCACACACAAAAAAGAATTACATCTAACATATCCTCAGAAACCATGTAGGCAAGAAGAGAGGAAAACATTTAAAGAGTTGAGGGAAACAAAGCCACCAGCATAGAGTTCTGTATCTGGTGAAAATTCTCAAACATGAAGGAGAAACAAAGACTTTCTCAGACTAACAAAAACTGGGAGAAAAAGATTGAGAGAATTTGTTACCAGTAAACCTGCCTTGCAAGAAATGCTAAAAGAAGTTCGTCAGACAGAAGGAAAATGATCCTGGCCAGAAACTCAGATCTGCATAAAGAAAGGGAGGTGTCAGAGAAGAAATGAGTAAGGGTAAATAAAAACTGTTATTTTTCTTATTCTTAGTTGATTTAATGGTTCACAGTTTGCTCAAAATAGCAGAATACATATGATGATGGTATCTTGTGTGTAAGTGTAATGAACAGCAGCAATAACGCAGGTGCGTTGAGGGAAGGGTTAGGGTTGTGTTATTGCTAGAAGGAGCTCACGCTACTCATGAAGCTGTATGCTGTTATTTGAAAGTGGACTTTCAGATTAATTGTATGTGTATATTGTAAAACTCTAGGGCAAAAGGTTAAAAAGGTTAAAAAAAAAAAAAAAAAGTTAAAGGTTCAGCACCCGTAGCTCAACAGCTAGGGTGCCAGCGACATACACCAGGGCTGTCAGGTTCGAAACCAGCCTGGACCTGCCAAACAACAATGACAACTACAAGAAAAAAATAGCCGGGCATTGTGGCGGGCGCCTGTAGCCCCAGCTATTTAGGGGGCTGAAGCAAGAAAATCACTTAAGCCCACGCGTAAGAGGTTGCTGTGAGCTGTGACACCACAGCGCCCTACTGAGGGCAACATAGTGAGACGCTATCTCAAAAAAAAGTTAAAAAAAAACCCCAAAGAAGTATAAGTGGTATGTTAAGGAAGGAGAGGAAATGGAATTATATAAAATTGTTGGTTAAAACCACAAAAGGCAAGGGCAGTGCTTGTTGCTCAGTGAGTAGGGCACCGTCCCCATATGCCGAGGGTGGCAGGTTCAAACCCAGCCCCGGCCAAACTGCAACAACACCAACAAAATAACCAGGTGTTGTGACGGGCGCCTGTAGTCCCAGCTACTCGGGAGGCTGAGGCAAAAGAATCGCCTAAGCCCAAGAGCTGGAGGTTGCTGTGAGCTGTGATGCCACAGCACTCTACCAAGGGCGACAAAGTGAGACTCTATCTCTAAAAAAATAGTAACAAAGAAAAAGAACAGGGTGTTGCCTGTGGCTCAAAGGAGTAGGGCGCCAGCGCCATATGCCCCAGCCCCGGCCAAAAACTGCAATAAAAAAAAGAAAGAAAAAAGAAAAAGAACAATGAATCAAACACATGGTATATATTAATCCAACTATAAATAATCACTTTAAACATCAGTGGTCTAAACACGCTCACGAAAGACAGGGCTTGTTAGAGTGGATAAATAAATACAACCCGACTCTATCTTGTCTATAAGAAACACACTTTATATTTAAAGACATATGAGATCTGATTCTAAACTTTTTATGGAAAAACAAAGACTGAGTAATAGCTAAAACATTCTAGAAGGAGGAAATTGAAGGGAAATATCAAAATGTGTCATGAAACTATAATGATTAGGATTGTGATACTGGTATGGGGACAGACAAATTCACCAGCACAACAGAATGCAAACACTTGATTTGTGAGGGTAGTGGCACTGCTGAGCAGCTGGGAAAGGAAATGCCTTTCAATACACATAGGTAACAAACAACTGACTATACTTGTGAAAAATTTAAATTGAACCCCTACCTTATGCTAAACAAAAAAGCAATTGCTAATGGATTTGGTCCATACTATATTTGATGAAATCTGTGTCTATGTCATGTTTGGAAAGGCTAAAATCAGGAAAACCTGTCGCCTCCCTTTGCTGAGCTGGGAAGGTATGAGCAGGAGTCAAGGTGTCAAGAGACTCTGTACCTGATAACGGGAGAGCTGCCAGGCCAGCCAGGTATAGGAGAGAGGTGTTCAGTGGACCAAGGCACCCAATCAGGGCAGGATTGAAACAGACCTGAGAAAGGTGGAGGGGGCAGATGGGTAGAAAAAAGTAAGAGCCAAGTGGGGGCTTAGACCCTAGAGAAAGGGGGGCTTTGACCCTAGAGCAGGTGTTAGGAACCACCTGCTCACCTACACTTGGCTCCAGCCAAGTGCATTACTGCCCTCGCAGTACACTGCAGAGGGGACTCCAACCTAGCTGTGGGTGCCTCCCTCAGACATCTCATGCCGGAGTCCAGGGCCCAGAGCCTGCATGTCACTGAGTGATGGCATCTCTACCTGTGGGACCGTCATCGCCTCCACCCTCCACTCAGCCCTTCCACTCCTCTGGGCCTTTCTGTGTCCAAGTCCCAGCCCACAATGGCACATGCTGTTCTCAGGACCATCAATGCACCAGGAGCTCCTGAGTTTTCTGCGTGTCTTCCAGTGGGACTCTCGAGTGATAATACTAATGATAAATAACATTGTTGGTGTTTCATATGTGCCAAGTGCTGTTCTAGGTGCTTTATATGTCCCCTCATGTAACTTACATGACGACCCTCGGAAGCTGGTCACCTGCATCGCAGGTAAGGAGAACAGAGAGAAGGGAGATGAAAATGTCTACAGTGTCTGAAGCAACAAGTAGTTAGTATCTACAAAGCATAAATAACTCCTGAAATCAAAAGGAAGAAAGGCACCAGATGGGTGAATGGATGTTGTAAGTGGTGATTCAAAGAGGGGACGCATGTGCCTGACAAGCCCACGCTGGCCCTCGGACTCTATTAACAGAAGACATAAAGCAACGATGAGACGCCACTTTGCACCCAGCAGAACAGCAAAAATTAGAAAGGGGGTGGGTCCCAGTCTGGTTGCGTCCCCAGCACAGACTGGCGAGGACATGAGTCGTGAGTGTCGAGAGCCCTGCTACTCTCTCCCAGGAAAACTCCGTAAACATTCCCCTTCCACGCACAGGGGACAGCGCCCAGGCTGTGCACAGCAGGGCTGTCTGTGTAGCAGAGGTTGGTGGTCTGATCACTCAGCTTAGAGGAATAAATAAATGAAATGTGATGGATAGACACTGTGTGTATACATTTTTTGGCACCCTTATATACACATTTTTTTTATCCATTTTTTTCTATATTGTAGTTTCATAAAAAAACAAAGCAGCTTCAAACTATGGGGAGCAAAGCCTTTTACCCACAGAGGTTCACTGGGAAAAATTCACTGACAGGAGGCAGACTGATTGGCTGGAGAAAAAGACATCCAAATCAGCTTGTTAACACGTGCATGTGTGAGGAAGACCTTAGCGTGAAGGCCTAGCAAAATAGCCAGGAGAGAGAAGGAAGGGGGCTGGCAAAGGGGCCACGCAGACAAAGTCCAACAGTTAACAGTGGAGACTAAATGTTTCAGGGAGAGTAAATGTTTCCTTTTAAAATGGTTAGATGTGTGGGTCTCTCAGTTAAATCTTGTCTAGTTTGGGAAAAAGAAAGTCTGGGCTGTTTTAGTGGAGATTAAAAAAGACAGCTTGCAGCAGCCACCTCAAAGTACATCAATGAAATATTTAGGGGGTGCTGAGCTATCTTAATTGTTCCTTCTTTTTTTTCTGGACAGGCCAACATATTGCAGCTGTGAGGATTTTATTCTATTTTAGAGGCCCTGTTTTTTCATAATTTAGTTGGGCAGGTAAGTTAAGAATGAAACAAAAAAACAGAAAAAAAAACCATCACATTGTTGAGATCTCTAAGCACAAGGAGAATTACGGCCTCCTGATAATAAGCCTTAAACTTCGGCTCTGCAACTGAGATGAAACCCAGACCAGCTCCGGCCCTGTTTCCATCCTCAGGAAAGCAGGAGGCCAGCCGCCAGACAGAGTGAGCTGAGCTGGCAGGATGACCTCAGACTGGCTGAAAGCTGGGAACTGGCAACATCTGCAGAAAGCGACTGACCCCCGCAGACTGCACAGCTTGTCTAAAGTTTGCTTTCCTGGGCACGTTCTCAAAATCTTTACTTAATGAACCTCCATGAACTGAGATTTTTGCCCCAGACCTAGGGCCGCCAGCACCCCGTGTCTCACCTGCACCCCAGTCTGGGCTCCTCAGATGCTGCCCCACCAGCCCTCTGGGCTGCCAGTCTGAAAGAGGCTGCGGCTGTCTGGGGCTCCCAGCTTAGAGGCCCGACAACCTGGGGGCTGTGTGTCCCCTGTCTGTGTGGTGCCCAGCACAGTGGCTGCAGCCCTTGAGCAGTCCAGGGCTCTGCCCTTCACTGCTGTCATTTCCTGCCTGTCACTGGGATGCCTTCATGATCCACACTGTCCCAACCACATTTTTTTTTTTTTTTTTTTTTTGAGACAGAGCCTCAAGCTGTCATCCTGGATAGAGTGCCGTGGCATCACAGCTCACAGCAACCTCCAATTCCTGGGCTGAAGCGAGTCTCTTGCCTCCACCTCCCAAGAAGCTAGGACTACAGGCGCCCGCCACAATGCCCAGCCATTTTCTGGTTGCAGCCATCATTGTTGTTTGGCGGGTCCGGGCTGGATTCGAACCTGCCAGCTCAGGTGTACGTGGCTGGTGCCTTAGCCCGTTGAGCCACAGGCACCGAGCCCAAACCACATTTTTTATTCCATCTTGTCCTCATTTGACAAACGCTGTTAAAAAGAAGGAAGGTGGGGGAAGAGACAGATCCCCAAATCCCGCCCCTCCCCAGCTGGGCGTCTGCTCCAATCCTGCCCTCCCTCCAGAAGACAAACCTGTCACCACAGCCAGTCCCTTGGAGACAGTCTGGTCCCGAGCCAGGCATGCAGGGGCAGGAGGGCACATAGCCCAGGGTGATCCTCAGTGAGGGGGCTCTGGGCACCATCGTTCCTGCTGCCATCCCCACCAGAGTTGCCGGTCTTCTGATTTCACCGTCCAGCTGTCAGGTTCCGCTACAAGCCTCCTTCCCTGGCTCTTGTCGCCCTCTGTCCCTCTCTCCTTGTGTCCCCTCTCCCTCTGTCTCTCTCTGTCTTCATCTCCCTCTGTCCCCCTCTCCCTCTGCCTCCCTCCATCCCTCTTTGTCCCCTGCTCCTGGCTCTGGGCCCTGCGGGCCTCCCCACCTCCTGGGCACTGTCATCCGTGCCTGGCCCCACGCCCATCTCCCGCCCTCTCCTCACTATGTCACCCTGTCTCCCTCAGCCCCCTTTCAGCCCCACATCCTTCTTGTGTGTCCGTGACCCAGACTGAGGACTGTCCACTGCCGTGCTGCCGGCTGGGCATCTCGATGCAGGGGACAGCTCAGCAGGGCTGGCTGCTACCAGCCACCCACACAGTGGATCTTGCTCCTCAGAGGCTATGAGGGTCTGTGGAGACACAGCATCCCTGGAGGACACACTGTCAATAGTGTGCTGTCCCCTCCTCCTCCGTCCATGGTGTCCCTGGGACCTGGCCTCACTCTGGGCATGGGGGATACAGCCAGAGCCACATGGATGCAGCCTACAGCATGGGGCTGACAGGGCCATGTATGCGTCTGTGAGTGTGAGCATGTGCCCATGTGTACACATGGTGTGTGTGAGTGCGTGCGCAGTAGGGGGTACCTGGGCATGTGGTGGTAGTATGCAGCGGTGTGTGTGGACTATGGACGTGTGTGGGGGGTGCAGCTGGACGTACACGTACACGCAGTGTGTGGGGCAGCTGTGTGTAATGCACACACATGGGGGGCAGCTGTGTGTACACACACATGTGTACATGTGTGAGTCAGCTGTGTATACCTGCACATGTGTGCATGTGTGAGCCAGCTGTGTGTGCACCGTGTGTGTGTCAGCTGTGTGTACACACGTGCATGTGTGAATCAGCTATGTGTATCTGCACACGTGTGCATGTGTGAGTCAGCTGTGTGCACCCACGTGTGTGTTCTGCATTGACATTTCTGAACCGGCATAAGAGGGAGCAGAGACCCGGCTAACAGCAAGAAGGTGCTGGGCACTGCCTGAGGTGCAGAAAGAATTCAAATATTAATGACCCTCAAGACCCGTCAATGGGATGCGACACAGGAGCCAGGAAAACAGAAGTGGAGTGTGAAACTTATAAAACCCTGGTCAAGACAGGAAGGGAACCCAGGGATTCTACAGCCCCGTCAAAGGCAGGAACAGGGCACGCAGGTCGCAGGGCGAGGGCAGGTGGACAGGGGCCAGGATTCCCAGCAGCGTCTCAGCAGTGAGCACGTGGGAAGGGATCGGCAGACAAGGCCAGTTGTCAGAGACAGTTTGAAACCAAGCCACGGAGAATCTTTGCACGTAAAGGAAGAGAGAGACAAAAGGCTAATCGAGCAGAAGAGAAGCATTTTGTATTGACTGAAGGTTTAGCCTCTATAAAGTTGTAAAGCTGTGAGTCACGCAGGTAAAAGCTCTCCTTAGGGATGGAGCAAGCCCGAAGCTCTGGGGACAGAGGGCGCGGGGCCCAGCGAGCCGGAGCTCTGGGGTTGAAGGGGGCGGGGCCCAGCGAGCCGGAGCTCTGAGGACCAAAGGGCAGTGAGTACACAGGTGCTGAGCACTGAGCGGCCGGGTCTCGGAGTCCGGAGTCCCAGCGGTCACGGGCGACCGTGAACACGGGGGAGGCGCCCTCAGAGGTCCAGTCTCCCTAGATGCCCCGAGGGGCCGCCAGCAGCACCCTGCACAGCGCTGCTTGGAGATGCCATGGGCTCTGCCAAACAGAAAACAGGCAAAACACCCTGCAATACAAGTTGGGAACGACGCCTCGGCGTTAAATATCTTTCTACTCAAATGAAGACCTGGATCACCACTGTTTAGTAATGAAGCCCCGCCGTCACCCGAGGCAATCCAGGGTCAATTTAAAGGCTTACATCACAAAAGAAGGAAGATTAAAAACAAAACCATCAGGCTAGAATAAGGAACACCAAAATCCACATAAGTAGAGGAAAGGCAAAATAGAAATTACAAAATAGAAGATTAAAAAATAGACTTGCTCAGTTAAGCCCAAAGCTGAACTCTGAGAAGAATGCATTTGATCAAGGCAAACAGAAAATTAATGGAAAACACAAGACTATCCCCGGACAAAGGAAAGAGGAAAGGAAATACTGACAGACACCAAGGACATCTAAAAAATTAAAAGACAACCTTTTACACAAGTTCACACCAATGAACTTGAAAATCTTGATGAAATTGTTCATTTTCTGAGGCAGAAAACCAGACTGAGCTGTGACAGAGAGGACTGGCCGGCAGGGACTGTCCATCCAGCACCAACTCCAGAAAGACAGGCAGTTCAGGCCCGGCAAATCCCCAGGACACATGCTCGGGGATTTGAAAAAGTTGAAAAGTTCATAAAAAGTTCCTGCAGTCCTGGGACCACGTGGGGTGTGCCTGAACCTCCCACAGCACATATGCCCTGACAGGCACCTGGAAATGTACACACAGACACACACAGTGACACAGACATACACACCCTGACAGGCACCTGGGAATGTACACACAGACACAGTGACGCACAGACCCACACAGTGACACACAGATACACCCCCCCCCAAGAAAAAAGAATGGAAAAGAAAACCACAGGACAACGTCTCTCAAGAAAGCAAACACCCTACATGTTCCTGAGTTGTAGCTATTCCATTACAAACAGCACAGAAAACATTTGAGTCCTTGAGACAATGTCCCCAGCACTTTCCCAGCCCGGAGTCCTCAGGGCTCTGAGGTTTAGTAGCATGCTGTCTATGTGTGTGTGGAAGTATCTGGCCCTGCTTCTCCCGAAACAAAACACATGCAGACGGGAAGGGAGGTCTGCCTGAGCACTCCAGCCTGAGCCCGGGAGCCAGGAGTCAGCCTCAGGCCGCTGAGAGCAGACAGGTGGGAATCTCAGCAGGTCAGGGACAGAGAGGCCTCTTACGATCTTCAAAGTTTCCACTATAAACCTTCATAAACTGTCCTGTTTTTCCTTAAACATTAAGGATGCCCCACTGGTATCTGGAGTCAGATGCAGGTGGCAAGTCTGGGGAGAGCTGACAGTGACAGCACTGAGTCTTTTTTTTTTTTGAGACAGTCTCACTATGTCGCCCTGGGTAGAGTGCTGTGGCATCGCAGCTCACAGCAATCTCAAACTCTTGGGCTTAAGCTATGCTCTTGCCTCAGCCTCCCAAGTACCTGGGACTACAGGCACCCACCACAATGCCTGGCTATTTTTCGTTATTGTTCTTGTAATTGTCATTGCTGTCCAGCTGGCCCAGGCCAGGTTCAAACCCGCCAGCCTGGGTGCATGTGGCCGGCACCCTACCCACTGAGCTATAGGCACCTCCACCGGCACTGAGTCTTTTGACCCTTAAATATGCTATATTTCTGCAATATAGCAATCATCCTCACATTCTCTAAAAATGTCATCCTTCTTCTTAGAGCTGGTTTGGCACCGAGGGCGTCCACTGGTTCTGCCAGGTGGCTCACACATGGGGCCTGCTCCCTCCTTGACTAAGACAGGGTCCTTTTGGAGGAGCAGCCCCAGTGGCCTTGACATGATCACATCTGTAAAGGTGCTGTCCAGGGAAGATCACATCCTTGACCCTGAGTTGGGACTTCAACATACAAATTCAGAAGGTACTGAGGAGAGGACACAGCTCCACCCATTGATCGGGTCACCATTTGTGTTTTGTGTGATGGCGTTATCCTGTGTCCCTTTGTCTCTTCTCTCTCCCAGCACCGGTTAGGAGCGCAGTGCCAGACACAGGGACACGATGGGTTTCAGTCTGTCCCTGACCTCAGTGTCAGCTTCTGTGACTCACCAGTAAGTCAGACTGGGGAAGTTTCCTTATATTCCTAGTTTGCTAGTTTTTTTTTTTTTTTTCAATCGTGAATGGATGTTGGATTTTGTCACAAGGTTTTCAGCAGGCACTGAGGTGATTTGTGACTTTCCCCTCCGCTTTATCAATATGGTGAATTGACGGGGAGCTTCTTGGGGTCCTGTGCCCGTGGCATGCTATGTTAGTGATTTCCTCGGTGGCGTTTTTCACCCTTTTGACACCTCTGAGGTGAGGGGACCTTGCAGTAGGCCATCCTGCAGTCATTGCCACCCTGTGCGGGTGTGACAGGTGGGCCCACATGCACACAGCAAAGCTGGCGGCCTCTCCTGTGGAGACTGCTGAAAGCTGCCCTCCCTGGCAGGTGTTGCTCAGAAAGCGTTCTGAGGCCCTTTTGGGGGATGTGAGTCCTGCCTACTGTCGGGATCCCAGCTGAACACTTGCCTGTGAGATTTTTTTTTAAGTGCCAGCATCAGAGCTTGCAAAATTGGCATCAGCCCCTTAGAAGAAAACCATGGAGACCACTGTTCTGACACCTGCCTCCCAGAGTGTGTCTGGGGAAAACCCAGGCCTCAGCTCCTTAAAGCAATTGGCCAATTCCATTGGTCCCAGTAAGGATGTTTCATGCTGTTTTATGGCACTAGATGGTTGGTAGCGCTGGTGTAGGAATAGCAGAGAGCATGCTGAGAGAGAGCTCTGAGGGGACTGGACCTGGGAGACAGGAGAGCTCCCCAAATCCATGACCAAAACTGCGCGGTAGACATCACCCAAGGGACCCACCAAGGCCTGTGGGAATTTGGTTCGTGCCAAAGACAGTTCATGAGTTGTGGGGACAAGGATGGGACTTTCATTAAGTGGTGTTCAGATGACCTAGCAGCCACTTGGAGAAAGATAAACATAGACCCATCTCTCAGCATACATAAGGATAAACTCCAAACCTCAGTGTAACCAGGAAGCCAAGAAGGAAACACACCGATGTCCCCTTTATACTCAGTGTGGGGAAAGGTATTCTGTGCGTCAAAATCCAAAGACAGAATGATACGTTCAACTATATACTTTTTAATTTCAAATTTAAAAAAGGGAAAAAACCCATAAATGAAGTGGAAAGTTAACTAACTAGAAGGAAATATTGACAGAATACACCAGAGACAAGGACGAACACTCTCAGTGCACGAAGAACTCTCAGACAGTGAGGGCTAAAGAGACAAAAGGTGTCTAGAGACGTAGACGGAGGCAGGTGGGGCTGTGCAGGCTGGGCCTGTGGTCTCAGCTACGTGGGAGACTGCGGGGAGTCTCATGAGCCCAGGAGTTTGAGGCCAACTTGGACAATGTAGCCAGACCTTGTCTCTTAAAAAGGAAGACATGAACAGACAACACACACACACACAAAGATGTCAAAATGAAGCTTGAACATACAAAAAGAGTTAACCCTATTTATAGTTGAAGAATTACAAATTGAAGTATTAACAATGCCAAGATCCCACTTCTCACCTATCACAGTGGTGAAGTATGCAAGGGTGACAACGTGGTCTGCTGGTGAAATCGGGGGAAACCGGGTGGGGGACTCATGTGTCCTGGGGCGTCCAAGCCAGTTCAAGCCTTCTGGAGAAATTTGGGAATGCTCAAGTCCCTCCAGAATTCACAGGTGATGGTGATATGAGGTGAGGCCTCTGGGGGGTCATTAGGGTTAGATGAGGTCATGACTGTGGAGCGGTGAAGGAAGGGACCGTAGAGCACTCTTGCCCTCTCTCCAGCGCATATGGACCCGGCAAGGAGGCCGCCAAAGAGCACCCCATGAGAACCGGCCACGCTGGTGCCCAGATCTCAGCCTCCAGCCTCCAGGCCTGAGAAGGCGCCTCCTATGTTTTGCGCGCTCCGTGCATCCCACGCAGACGCTGCAGCCCCTGAACTAGGCACCACGGCAGACGGGCATCAACACTACACACCCTCTTGCCCTCGGCAAAGCAGCCGCCTTCGGGAGTCTCCCCTGAGGATAACCTCTGCTGACATGGAGTTCCGGGGTGTGGGATTGTCCGCTGTAGCCTGTCAGTCTGTACAAAATCCTGGAAGCAGCCTGAATGCCCAGGCAGGGAGATGGGGTGGGGTTCAGTCTGCGTAGAGTCACAGACATGAACGTGGAGCAGTGTGTGGGTTCAGTGCTTGGCAAAGAAGGCCTCACCTCTGCTCAGAGGCTCCAGCCGGCTGCCTCCTTGCTCTTCATAGCTGGGCGAGCCCCACAGGCCAGGGACAGCTCAGGAGGGTGGGAGGGAGCTTCTGGGAGTATGTGTGAGCATACAATAGCGTGTGGGAGCATGTGTGAGTGTGCGTTAGGAATGTATATGAGTATGTGGGAGTGTGTGGGAGCGTGTTGTGTGCCCATGGCCTGGACACAGCCACAGACAGCCTCACACCCTGACACATCGAATGGGAAGTGGGTGTGGTGTCTGATCGTGGTACTGAAAGGGGGTCTGTGAAGACCAAGAACAAAATCCTCATTCAGACTAGCAAGGCATTGTGGTAAGTGCCTGTAGTCCCAGCTACTGGTAGGCTGAGTCATGAGGATTTCTTGAGCCCAGGAGTTGGAGGTTGCTATGAGCTGTGATGCCACAGCACTCTACCCAAGGTGACAGAATAAGACTCTGTCTCAAAAAAAACAACCCCCCCCATTTGATAGTTTCAGGGAGACACAAACTTGGGAAAAATGGAAGCCCGCCAGCTCCTTTGTCATGAAGACCCAAAGTGCAGAGCTGCCTGGAGATGAGAAGGCAGAAGAGACACAGAGACGCTGCCCACAATTCCCTCAGCTGCCAGCGTATCCCATCGCCCACATGCAGGGCGGCTCTGCACCTATGCTGTGAGAACATGCAGCCTTGTTCTGGGGCGAGAGAGCATTTGATGTACTCTCCTAATTCTGAAAACAAATAATAATAATAATAAAAACCAAATTGAAACCATAAATAAATGGTCTCATTATAGGCGAGGCAGGGATGGCGGATGGCACTTCTGCGCCCCAGCAGCGGCACCGTGGCGGAGACCTCTTGGAGGCCTCCAGAGCCAAATTTCATTAAACAAGTAGATACAAAGACAGTCATACTAGAAATTCATGGAATATTAACCCACAATTCACCAGAATATAAACATCATCACATCTTGGCAGACCCATCAGGAGAGTCCACTCTGCATTTTCTGCTCATTTGCTTTGGACAAAGTTTCCTTCAGCATGGATTCTGTGGGGTTGGAGAAGGAAGTGGGGAAGGGAGGCAGACGCCAGTCCGGAACCGCAGCCAACACTGCATTTGCTTATGAGGGCAATTTCCAGTGTGGCCAATCCTCTCCTTCACGGTGTGAGGTGCTGTCCCCTGCTCTGCTCCAGTCAAGATGCAAGTATACCCAGGGGCTGTGCTGGCCAGCTCAGCACTGCTCCCCCCATGAGCAGCAACCCACACACCCTTCCAGTGAGCCCAGTGCAGCAGGGAGCTCTGTAAGGGGGGAGGAGAAACCCCACCGTTAAGGACATGCCCCCACGTGTTGTCCAGCTTGATTTCAAACACTTAGTTGTGCTGAGTATACACAAAATGGACCATCCTCAGCATCTTCGCATGTGCAGCAAGGCTGCCGTACAAGCAATGCCGGATGGCCTGTGCGTTCTTTTAACTCCCTGTTTCTTCCTCGTCAAATACTGATGGAAACAGTGGAGATGCTGCACCCTGTGGGACCTGTGCCCACACCTGCCACCCCAGTGGGCTCCCACCCAACCCTCCAGCCCTCAGATGCCCCTCAGCCCCTCACGCTGATACACGGCAAGGCACCTCCCTCTGAATTACCAGAAAGTCTTTCTACACCCTGAGGCTGATCCTCTTTGTTGAACTTGGGGTCCCCCAGAAGTGAGGCTCCCCGTCTTTCTCCAGGATGGCCCTTGCCCTCCAGAAGCAGGCACGGTGCACAAAGCCTCAGCCCTTCATGCCTGGGGACCACAGGATCCGAAGGCTGGGCAGCAGGGCCCCCACCCTGGACAGAACCAGGGAACAGGGAGCAGAGAGAACGCAGTGCCCTTCATATGAAAAGGGCTCTTACATTCAATAGGAAAGCCCTGAAAAGAAAACAGGACAGGAATAAGTAATTCATAAGGAAAAAGGCTAATGGCTGTACATACATGCAAAAAATTGTTCAGCCTCAGCAGTAAATGAATTGTCTCCGCAAGTGCAGAAGGCTGTTGTCACAGTGGCCACATGTGAGACAGGGCCTGTGGGACATACCCAGGTGGTCCATTAATGCTCACAGGTGAGTGAAAAGTGAGTCCAGTGGGGCCAGAGAGCAAGGTGACTTCTCCAGAGGAAGGTACAGTGGTCCCAGCAGGGTACAGGGTGTGATGTTCCCCCCCAAAAAATAGCCCTGCATCAGGAAATTGACACAGGAAAATGTGTGTGTGAACAGACAAAGCCAGGAACCACCCCAATGTGGTGCTTCGTCACAGAGCCACGGCACATGCCCACATGACACAGGGTGGGAATGTGCAGGCCAGGGCTGAGGCAGCTATCCCAGGGAGAAGAGGCGGCCTGAGCTGGGACAGCAGGGCAATAGCCATGGCAGGTCAGTGCCATCCCCAGGTCCCGCAGGATGCACTGCAGGAGGCTGGGGGGATATCCAGAGAGAGGCCATGGAGATGCCCAGAGCAGGGCTGGGGAGACGCCCAGAGAGGGGCTATACACCCCGGCTTGACCCTGGGTGATGTGGCCCCTGAGGGGCATGTGGAGGAGGGATGCCTCTGACTTGGCCCCCAGTGCCCCTCCCAGATGCTGGGTTTGCCTCTAGGAAAACTCTTCCATACAGATATAGGCTGAAACCAACAAATCTGTGACTTGGATGAACTAGATAATTTTCTGGAAAGACATGCCCTATGAAGAAACAGAAAAATCTGCACAGATTGTAGGAAGTACAGCGGATGAAGGGGTAATTTCACACCCCCACAGGACAAGCCCTGGCTGGATGGCTTTGCTGATGGGCTCCACCAAGCTGTTGAGGAAGAATTCATGAGAATCCTTCACAAGCTTCAGGAAACACAAGAGGAGACAAAAGTCTCCAACTCATTCTGTGAGGGCAGAACCACCCGGACACCAAAACCAGATAAGGGCAGCGCCGGAACCGAGAGACCAGCAACCCCAGGGAGTACAGACACAAAACCCCTCAACAAAGCATGAGCAAACTGAGCCCAGCAGCATATGAAAGGGTTATAGACCATGACCCTTCTATCCCAGGAATGCAAGGCTTGTGTAAATCCAAACATCAAGTAACAATATCAACGGGCTGGTAGAAGGAAGCCCACGATCAGCTCGACTGATGCAGTGGAAACATCTGATGAAATCTGAGATGTTCTGGAAACAGGTGGAAGCAGGGGACGTGTGCAGCACTTCCCCTTTGTGGCCAATGCAGCCACTGGAATTGGATGCGATCCCTTTGTGACTTTTGACGGAAACAGGGACCGCAAAAGGCATCCCAGTGCCTCTTCCACATTTGCCGGAAGAGTATGTCCTCTCCTCTTGCCAAAGAGCTGAGAGGTATGACGTTCGACACACACCCGTCCGGGAGGTTCAGGGTGCTCGGGGACGCTGCAAGGTCAGCAACACCATCTACCCCGAGGGGGGCAGATGGAAAAGGCGGTTGGCACAGCTGCCCACAAGGGCACTCACCCGGCAACATGGTCACCACTGGGCTTCAGCTGGACAGAGACCGCAGAAAGATCCTTGGACAGAAAGCCAAATCTCACCATGTGGGAAAGGTAAAGGGGAAATGCAGGGAAGAACGGCTGACAGGATGCAGGTCCAACATCGACTCAGACCCAACTCCCATCATGCGCAGCTAACCTGGAAACACAGTCCTGCACCCTGTCGTGGCAGAACATCAACAAACTGGACCTGAGCTTCTCCCGCCTGATAAAGGGCATTTATGAAAAAGCCACAGCTCTTGATAATATCATTCATGGTGATGAAAGACTGTATACATTTCCCCTAAGGTCAGGAAGAAAACAGGCTGTTTGCTTTCGCTGCTTCTGCTTAACATTGCACTGGAGGTTTAGGCAAGGTGGCCAGGCAAGAAGAAGCAATGACAGAAGTAAAAGTGTTGCTATTTGCAGAGACATGAGCTTGTGTACTGAAAATCCCAAGAAATGCACTGAGAAGCTATCGTTACGCCCAGGAGTCTCTCAAGGACCATACCGCTAGACAAGTCAAATGTAAAGAGGAGTCCTTTTATTAAAGAGCTGCCAGCAACTACCTCAGGGTCCCAACATGGGGTTTCTGAGAGCAGCCCCAAGTGCTTAAGGGATGGGACTTTTTTGCATCCTGGTTGGCATGCAGGCTGCCCAGGTGCCTCTGGGTAGGTTAGCAAGCATTGTAAAGAAGTGGAATTTTGCAGTTAGTTAGTCATACATCTTTGTTTCAGTACTTTCCCCACCTGGTATTTCTTAAAGGTCAGTCTGGGGACAGTTGGTACTTCCCGGTCTGTTTCTCAGGGGAGTTAATCAAGCAAGAAGTCAGTGAGTACTTTCTCATCTATCTTGAGTGAACCAGACTTACTCCGTTTTGTTGAGGGCTTGTAGCCCAGAAATTTGCCAGGAGTTAACTGGTATTTTTCCATTTTAGCCTAGGTCTAACACTATGAGCACTAATAAGCAAGTTCAGCAAAGTCGCAGAGCAGTACCCAAAATGCTGGCAACGAGCACTCTGAAGATGAAACGAAGGAAACAATTCTATGTATAATACACAAAGCATCAAGGAATAAAATACTTACGAATTAAGTTTAACAAAAAAGTGTAAAACTTAGTGGCACCTGTGGCTCAACGGAGTAAGGCACCGGCCCCATATACCGGAGATGGCGGGTTCAAACCCAGCCCTGGCCAACAACTGCAAAAAAAAAAAGGAGTGTAAAACTCATTCTCTAAAAATTGCCAAATATTGTTGGCAATTCATCTAGCTCACGTTCATGGATTGGGAGATTTAATACTGTTAAGAGAGAATACTTTACAAACCAATCTTCATATTCAATGCACTAATAAACCTTAGCTGCCTTTTTTGCAGAAATTGAAAAGCCGATCCTAAAATCACATCCAATTGGGCAGCGCCTGTGGCTCATTGAGTAGGGCGCTGGCCCCATATACCGAAGGTGGTGGGTTCAAACCCGGCCTTGGCCGAACTGCAAAAACAGAAAAATAGCCGGGCATTGTGGTGGGCACCTGTAGTCCCAGCTATTCGGGAGGCTGAGGCAAGAGAATCGCCTAAGCCCGGGAGTTGGAGGTTGCTGTGAGCTGTGTGACACCACGGCACTCTACCTAGGGTGATAAAGTGAGACTCTTTCTCTACAAAAAAAAAAAAAAAAAAAAAAAATCACATGGAATTGCAAGAGATACAGAATTGTCAAAAAAAAAAGCCTTAGAGACAAACAAATAGTGAAGACTTGCCCTTCCCAACTCCAATGTTCACCACGAAGCTGCTGTGATCAGGAGAGTCTATAACTGGGAATCCAGAAATAAGATCTCATGTTCAGGGTCAATTGATAGTCTCTGAAGTGTCAGGAAGGTTCAATGGACAAAGAGCAACGAATGGTGTTGAGACAACTGGGCACCCACGTGCCCAAGGGAAGGTGGACCCTGCCTCACACCTTATAAACATTGACTCAAAATGGATGTAGACCTAAATGTGTAAGCTGAACCTTTAAAATTCTCAGAAGCATAGGAGTAAATATTTATGCTCTGAGAGAAAATACGTATTTTGTATATCTGATGATGAACTGGTATTCAGGATAGAACTCTGATGGTGGCTCACACCTGTAATCCCAGCACTCCGGGAGGCCAAGGCAGGTGGATTGCTTGAGCTCACAAGTTCGAGACCAGCCTGAGCCAAAGTGAGACCCCCCCATCTTTACTAAAAATAGAAAAGGCATTGTGGCAGGCGCCTGTAGCTAGTCCCAGCTACTCAGGAGGCTGAGGCAAGTGAATCTCTTGAGCCCAGGAGTTTGAGGTTGCTGTGAGCTATGAGGGGCATTCTACCCAGGGTGACAAAGTGAAACTTTGTCTCAAAAAACCAGTAAATAAATATGTAACAAAGACACAATTATCTGAACAGAAATTCCTCCAAAGAAGATATGCAAATGGCCAATAAGCACATGAAAAGATTCTTATCATCATTAGTCATCAGAGAAATGAAAATGAGAACCACAGTGGGGATACTGCCTCACACCTGCTGGGGTGGCCACACCAAAGAGGACGGACAGTGGTAAGAGCTGGAGGAGGTGGGACGCTCACTAGGGGCACAGTCAGAGGGCCTGGGGAGGACACAAAGGGCACAGTGCAGAGGACACAGTGCAAAGTGTCTTAGTGGTTCCTCCTGAAATTAAACATAGGGCTATTGTGGGAACCAGCAACTCCACTCTTGGATGCATACAGAAGAGAAATGAAAACATAATATCCACACACAGAAGTGTTTGAATATTCCTGACAGCAGAGCAGAAACAGCTCAAGTGTCTGTGGACTGATGGATGGATGATGAGGACACATACAGCACTCACACAGCATGAGGAAATAGACAGTGGCCACCAAGGGCCAGATGGGTGTGACCATCCACAGATACAGGGTTTATTTTCAGAATGATGAAAAGTTTTAAAATTGATTATGGTGATGGTTACTCAGCTGTATGAATAGCCTGAAAAATAAACATTGTTGAATTGTATGATTTAAATTGATGAATTATGGCTCGGCGCCTGTGGCTCAATGGGCTAAGGCGCCAGCCACATACACCTGAGCTGGCGGGTTCGAATCCAGCCCAGGCCTGCCAAACAACAATGACGGCTGCAACCAAAAAATGGCCGGGCGTTGTGGTGGGCGCCAGTAGTCCCAACTACTTGGGAGGCAGAGGCAGGAGACTCGCTTGAGCCCAGGAGTTGGAGGTTGCTGTGAGCTGTGATGCCACAGCACTCTATCCAGGGTGACAGCTTGAGGCTCTGTCTCAAAAAAAATAAAATAAAAATAAATTGATGAATTATACTAGGAGAATTATATTTTTATATAGCTGTTAAAATTTTTTTTAACATCGAGGAGGTGATAAACCATCACCTTTAGCAAAAGCTACTTGGGAGAAAACTCCTGGCAGGATGCATGAGCTAGATGTGAGCTAGCAGTTGTCTCTAGGTGGTAGAACCAAAGGTGATTTATATTTCCTTTAAATTTGTCTGTATTTCCCCCAATTTCTTCAATAAGCATGCACTACTTTGGTAAGTTAAAGACACATAGCACCATCTTCTTAGCAGTCTTTTCAGACACAGGGGCCTACTTGTCCCTCTGAACCTTGGCTCAGCCGGCCTCCTTCCCAACCTCCCAAGCCGTCAGTCTGACTTTCAGGAAGGCACGTCTCCACTCTGACCCTCAGACTCCTTTTCCCATGGCAGGTGCACCTTGGCCTCCATGGTGCCACTCCCCTGCTCACCTCCCTCTGCCCTACACATCCTTCTCTCCCAGGCCCCCTCCCACTGCATCCCTAGTGTCCTCCCCAGGCCCCCTCCTGCTGTGCCCCTCATGTCCTCCCAACCCACTCCACCCACCCTCCAGCCTGTCTTCTCATGTTGCTTTTCTCCTTGGTGGCCCACCTCCTGGGGACTCACAGAGCTGCAAGAACAATGTGTGTGGCACAGGGCTGACCCCCAAAGTGTGGGCAGAGGGCCACCCTGTGATTGTGGGCAGGATACTCTTGCTCTCTGGGACTCACTTCCTTGCCTGCCAGGGAAAGTGACCACAGGGTGAGAGCACATGGTGTGGCCCCACAGGTGCTCTGTCCACCCAAGCAGGGCTTTCTGAGTGTCTAGGGCCCAAGCATGCCCCTCCAGGGCCTCGTGATCAGCTTTTTGGGGACCCAGGTGCTCCAACACACATGCCAGTGGAGACCCAAAATCCTTCCCATGAGGTCCCTCATCCCAGGTCCAGCCTGGTCTGCTCCATCACACCAGCACGATGCTCCAGGCACCACCGCTCCTCTCCCCAGACCCAGGGCTCCCCTAGGCCTCCTGCCTCCTCTCGGGGGCCCACCCTGTGTGCCTTGCCATTCTAGCCCTCCCACCCAGCCCACAAGTCCCACTGTCCCAGGATTGGGACTTTGCTTCCTCTCTGCCACTGCCCCGGTGAGCCCTGGAGGCCCCTCCCTGGCCCCCTTGCAACCACTGACAGCAGCAACAACAAAATGAGGCAGGAAGGGCTCCACCCACAGCCCAGACCTAAGGGGATTTATACCTGGGCCTTGGGAGGGGCAGGTACCCTGGCTGGGCTCACCCCGTGGTCGCCATTTACCCCTCTCTCTTTCTCTTTGTCTTGATAAAACATCCTGCAGATGCATCCAGGCACTCAGCAGAGGGTAGAGCCCGGCAGACATGGCTGCAGCCCCAACCCCATTCCCCTTACTCCAGGCCTGAATTTGAGGTTTCCCAGATTCACTTCTTCATGGGCATGACTGCAGGAGACCTTTCATGCTGGGGCGGAGACCAGGAGCCTCAATGAGATCCTGGGGACGTGCAGGAAGCAGCAGAGGGGATGGCCCGGGAGGATGTGAAGGGGCCACTGTTGGGAAGGGGAAGAGGACGGTGTCTGGGGGCTGGTGGGTGGGGCAGACATCTTGTGAGTGGATCTCACACCTTCCCAACCAGGACCTGCAGGGCCGGTGAGGGCTTGAAAGAGAGATTTTGGACCCAGGTCCCCTGCCTCAGAGAACCAGGGCCGGGCAGGACTAGGCCAGGCAGGTCCCAACCTCTTGGAGGCTCAGTGTCCTCTCTGAAAGTAGAGACTCTAACTCCATCTACGTTGGGTCTGGAGAAAGTGAGGACGTAGTCTGCTGTCACACAGCTAGCATCAAATGGCTGCAGCCGGTGGAGGTCGTGAGCACCCACCAAGAAGGAAACAGAAAACGGGGTGCCACACTGGGGGAAGGGGAAAGAGGGACTGGGCTGGAGAACCAGAAGCCCCCAGGTCCACACTCACACCCTCCGGGGGGGAAATCTTGCCTGCCAGCTGCTGGGGCCTCGAGCAGCTCCCACACGGCTCCCAGGCCCGTGCCCTGCCAGGGCCAGCAGCCACTTGCTGTCTCCAGAGCTCTTGCCCCACACCTGCAAGGCCGCCTCCTTGCCAGACGGTGGCGCTGCGGCCTGCCGTGGGCGGGGCGCGACAGGAAGCCTCCAAGCTGGGGAGCTCACCCCGACCCTGGCTGGGACAGGTGCTGCTTCCCGGGCTGGCTGGGAACACTTACGGGGGGCCCAGAAGGAGACCCATGCCTGCTCTTGTCTGCACGCTGACCACCAGCCCACCCCTCTAAGGTCTCAGACCACCCTTGTAGAAGCGGGGGTCCTGCTCTGGAAATGCACCCCAACCATTCTGCAGTAGGACATGCCAGGATGACAGCTGCTTCTCCAGGTAAGAGAACAGGGTGAGGGCGGGTTTAGGAAGGAGTCGTTGGCCAGGCCCAGCCACCCCTCCAGGATCACAGGAGAGGGGAGCCGGACAGAGCCCACAGCATCGAAGACCCCGGCCGCCTTCTGCAGGAAGCGCCCGGCCCACAGCCAAGGACCCCCGCGGGGCCGAGGTGGGTGCCACACCATGACGCACACAGATACAGGGACCAATGCGGGATGTGGGCCTCGTCTCCCCGCCTGCATCACCCCCCGAGCTGGTCATCGCTGGTCGGCTTCATCACAGTACAATTTTATGTGTACACTTTGGTGAGATGAATGACAGGGCTGGGTAACAGACACCACACGTGACACAGAGCATTTCTTGCCCCGAAAGTTTCCTTGCCAGCCTCCTGCCTTCTACGTTTAGCCTCTTAGCTAATGTCACATAAAGAGAATCACACAGCCGACTGGGCAGAGTTCCACAGTGTGGATTTACCACAGCGTGTCCATCCAGTCACCCACCAGAGAGCAACTGGGTTGGTCCCAATTTTTGGCTATTTCAAATAAAGCTGTTACAAACATTTGCATATCAGTTTTGTGTGGACCGAAGTTTTCATTTTTCTTGGGAAAACACCTGTAAGTGGTACTGCTGGCTTATATGGTAGATACATGTTTAAGCAGCTGGCCATTTTGCATCCCCTCTGCCCATTGGAAAGTTCCAGGTGCTGTTTTCATGCCAGTTTTCTAAGTTTGGGTCTTTCCAGTGGGCGTGTGGTAGCATCTTGTTGTTAATCACATGGAACAGTTGTTTCATGTGCATATTTACCATTCAAATCTCTTATTGTTCAAAAGGTTTTAGCCAAAGTCCGGGTGTGGTGGCTCATGCCTGTAATCAATTCTAGCAATGGGGAGGCCAAGGCGGGTGGATTGTCTGAGCTCACAGGATCCAGACCAGCCTGAGCCAGAGCGAGGTCCTGCCTCTAAAAAAAAAAAAAATAGCCAGGCCTTGTGGCGGGCGCCTGTAGTCCCAGCTACTTGGGAGGCTGAGGCAAAAGAATTGCTTGAGCCCAAGACTCTGAGGTTGCTATGATGGCACAGCACTCTACAGAGGGCGGCAAAGTGAGACTCTGTCTACAAAAAAAAAAAAAAGAAAAAAAGGTTTTGTCCAGTATTTTGTTGAGCTGTATATTATTGAGTGGTAAAAATTCTTTATATATTCCAGACACAGGTCTTGTATCAGAAATGTTTTGCAAATACTTTCACCCAATCTGTGGCAGGTCATTTTTCTTAACAGTGCCTTTTGAAGCATAAAGGTTTTTAATTTTGATGAGGTCCGATTTATTATTTTTATTTTAGTAAAAAATCGTGTTCTTGGGTTAAACGTAGATTTCTTAGATAAGATGCAAAAAGCACAACACTAAAGTTTGTTCTTTTTGCATCTTATCTAAATCTACGTTTAACCCAAGAACACGAAGATTTTTTTTCCCAGTCTTCTTCTAGAAGTTTTATAACTTTCACACTCAGGTACATGAACCATTTCTATTTAATATCTATAAATACTAAATAGCTAATCTAATTAATATTAGTAGACAGCATGAGGTAAGGTTTGAGGTTCTTTCTTTCCATATGGGTGTCTGATAGTTTTAGCACCTGTTGTCAAAATGACTGTCTTTGCTCCATTAAATTACCTTTGACTTTTGTTGGAAACCAATTGCCATAAACATAAGGATTTATTTCGGGACTGTTATCACATTCTTTTATTTAAATGTTTTCCTTCATGACAACAGCATGTTGTCTTGATTGCTCTACTTTTATAACAAGACTTTAAAGTGTGTCTCTCTTTACAAAAAAAAAGATTTTTAAAGAACTGGCTGTGGTTCTGACTGAAATTGCATTCACTCTATAGATCAGCAGTTCTCAACCTGTGGGTTGCGACCCCTTTGTAACAATTAAAATACCTGGAAGCCAAGCCTCAGCCAAACTGCAACAACAACAAAACAGCTGGTTGTTGTGGAGATGCCTGTAGTCCCAGCTACTCCAGAGTCTGAGGCAAGAGAATTGCTTAAGCCCAAGAGCTGGAGGTTGCTGTGAGCTGTGATGCCACAGCACTCGCTACCGAGGGTGACAAAGTGAGAAAAGAAAAAGAAAAAAAAATAAAATAAATAAAATAAAATACCTGGAAGCATTAGGAAGGTTGAGAACCACTGCTACAGATCAACCTGGAGAGACTGATGTCTCAACAATACTGAGTCTTGGAATCCATGAACATAGTATGATTCTCCACTTAGATTTTTTTTAAATCTCTCTCGGTGGTATTTTATAAGTTTCTGTGAACAAGTCTCATGCAAATTTTCTTAAATCTGCCCCTAGCATTTCATGCTTTTTGATTCTATTTGTAAATGCTATCATTTCTATAATTTTGATCTCTGATTGTTCCTTGTCAGTGCACAGAGCCGACTTTGGCTTTCTATCTTGTGGCTTTGGTAAACTGGCTTGTTAGTTTTAGCAGTGCAACTGGCTTCAGCAACGTAGGATTTTCTGAAGGCAATAAGGTCACGTTCCTTTCTGGTCAGTACGCTTGTGCTCCTTGCCATGGTGCCTTGGCTATGTCCACCTGGCACTGCTGAAACACGGTGGCCAACGTTCCTGCTCTAAGAGCTTTTAGCGATGCTAGCGGTGGTTTTTTTGCAGTTTCCCTTTATCAGGTTGAGGGACCTCCGTCCTATTCCTAGTTAGCTGAGTTTTTATCATGGTGTTAAATTTTTGCCTAAAGCTTTTTTTTGAATCTATTGAAATGATTGTGTGGTTTTTCTGTTGATTTTGAAATGTTATACCAACTTTGCATTCCTGAAATAAGACTCCTAGGGTATGTATTCTTTTTATACATTGATGGACTCTACATGCTGATATTTTGTTTAGGCTTTTGTGTCTAGGCTCATGAGAGATAGTGGACTTTAGTTTTCTTTTCTTGTGTCCTTACCTGGGTTTGATACCAGGGCTATGACAGCATTACATACGGAGTCAGAAAGTGGTCCCTCCTGTGTCCTCAAAGTGCTTGTGGTAGTGTGGGTGTTTTTCTCCCATCAGGGTCTCTTGGACTGGGAACAGGTCTTCTTGTCCCTATGTTACTACTGACTGAGGGGGCCTGAGAGCTTTGGCATCCAACCTGGCATGGCCCTTCTTGGGGCATTGCTACACCAGGTCCACTGACTGAGCTCAGTGAAGCCTGGCCATGAGGGGCTGTGGGAAGACAGGGGAGGGGATGCAGCATGCCATTGTGAAGGTGCTGAGTTTAAGAATTCAGGTAACAGACACAGGAAACGTACAGTCGGGAGCTGACTCAGGACCTTGGACAGAGGGCAAGGCTGGCAGTGGCAACTCACAATCACAAACAGGCAGCATGAGGACGAAGGCTCAGGGTGGACAGTCATGTCTGGAGGGCTTAAGAAGAGAGATCCAGATGGACTCCTGAAGACTGCCAATGGGCATGGGCTGCACAGACACAGAGAAGAGTGACAAGTGGCCAAAGAGGAATGAAAAGACCAGGGCATGGGACAGGAGTTGGCTGGAAATGGGGGAGGCAGTGGATGTCTTAACAGCAAGAGTTACGACAACCAGGAGCAGCCAAAGAATGGTGGAAAGAGTCAAATGCTACCAAAGGCACCAGGAAGACAAATCTGATAAGCCTGGAAGATGGGCCGAGCCACAGTCACCCCTCCACTGTGATTGCCCAGGCCCTCCCTGGCCTCATGCTCAACCTCCGCACCTCCAGTCCACCAGCCAGACCTCATTGCCTGACAGTTCCTACAGTCCAAGGTCCTTCCATGGGAAATGACTACCAACCCCACTCACCACCAATAGCCTCAAGGCTGACCCTCTGTGGGCATCTGCCAGATGTCAGAACCCTCCCACCCCACAGGCCCTGGCTAGCATTGCTCCATCTTAGCACCCACGACCTTTAAAGAGGTTGAGATAGCCAGAGGAGAGGAGTGGAACTTGCCAGAGCTGACACCACCTTCAAGAGCACAGCCTCCTGGCGGCAGCAGCGGTGGAACCCCTCCCTTCCATGCAGTCCTCACCTACCCCTTCCCATCCCCTTCCCTCTGCAGCACTAGCTGAAGGAAACACGAGTGTTTTCCTGCAAAACACAGACGGTCCCTCTGATCTGACTGGCTGTGTGGACTTTCCAGTAGCTCCTTTCCCCTGGGGAGCTGGGCCCTGCCGCCCCCCCTCAACGTGAAGTGAGCAGGGTCTGCAGCAAAGGCTGAGGCACGCTGGCGGTGGCCCTCTGCTGTGACCAGGTGAATTCCTTGACACTCCCCCCCCCCCCGCCACTGCACAGGTCACCCTTGCATACCCAGGAAATGCCTCTCTTTCTCGCACTGAGAAAGACTGGGAAGCAGAGGACCGCGTCCCAGCACAGCCTTAGCAGTCGCAAGGTCACAGCTTAGACACGGTTCTCGTGTAGCACTCCCGCACCCCCACTCTGCGTTTGGCACCCCCGCCAGCATGCAGCACCCCTGTGCTCCGCATTGCACCCCCCACCAGCGTGCACCCTTGCACCTCCGCATTGCACCCCCCGTCAGCGTGAAGCAACCCCGCCGTCGTGCAGCACTTCGACCCTGCGTGTGACAACCCCGCCAGCATGCAGCACCCCCATCCTGCGTGCGGCACCCCCGCCAGCATGCAGCACCCCCACCCTGCGTGAGACACCCCCACCAGCGTGCAGCATCCCCACACTACGTGCAACACCCCCGCGAACGCCGGAAGCTCTTTCCGAAACCCAGGGGTCCCAGTCTGCAGAGTAAAAACGGGCCAAGGCACCCACTGCACACCTCCCCATAGGTCACTGCCTACGGGGTCCCGGGCGCGCCTTATAAGCGGGTCGTGCGGCAGCGGGATCTCTGAGGTCGGGAGGGGCCGGGCGTAGCGGGCGGCGAGCGGGAAGCGCAGCGCCCAGGTCTGCGCTGTCCCCTCGGAGTCGGGTCTGCAGGAGCGCTGGCGGAGGAGTGGGGAGGGGCGGCGGACGCGGGCTGTGCTGATTGGTCTGCGCCTTTGATTGGCCGGAGTGGGCACCACTTGGTGCAGCCACTGCCACTGGCTGCATTCGCTCGGGCTCGGCTCGGCTCGGCTCAGCTGCGCAGTCTGGCTCCGGGGAGCGGCTCGTCTCCGTTCGGCTAGACTCGGCTGCGCAGCTCGATTCGGCTCGGCTCGGCTCCGTTCGGCTCATCTCGGCTGCTCGTCTCCGCGGCGCGGCTCAGCTCGGCTCAGCTCGGCTACGCGGCCGCGGACGGGCGTGCGCGGGGGGCGCGGGGCGCGGGGCGCGGGCCTCGGCGGCGGCGGTGGCGGCGGCGGAAGCCTGGTGCCCCCGCCCGCCCGGTGCTCTCGACGAGGCGGAGGCGTAGCGGCGGCCGGGCCTCGGACGGCCGCGTCGGAGCGGGCGCGGGGGGCGCGGCGCGGGCGTGCGCGGGGGGCGCGAAGCAGTGCGGCCCGCTGGGGGCGCCGCCGGCCCGGTCAGCGCGGACGGCTCTCGGCGGACGCGGGCGGACGGCTGGCCAGCCCCTCCCTGCCCGCGCGCCCGGGCGCCCACTGGCCGGCGCCGGGCCGGGAGAGATGACATCGACGGGGAAGGACGGCGGCGGGGCGCAGCACGCGCAGTATGTGGGGCCCTACCGGCTGGAGAAGACACTGGGGAAGGGGCAGACAGGTGCGTGCGCGGCGGGCGGGGCCGGGTCGGGAGACCGGGGCACCAGGGGCGCGGGGCGGACGGGCGCGCTGCCGCTGGGGAGGCCGTGCTGACGGCGCTCCGGGCGGAGGCCCGGAGGGAGGCCGCGGGGCTGAGATGCTGCAGGCCGGCCCTGTCTCCGGCACGGGTGGCGGCGAACAATGGGCGGCCAGTGCGCCCCCGTCCGCCTGTGCGCCCCCGGCCGCCGGTGCGGCCCGGTCCGCGCGGCGGAGGGCCCGCAGGCTGCGCGGCTGCGGTCAGCCGGGCGCGGCCCAAGGACACGCGGAGCGGACCGGGGTTCTCGGGCGGACAGGGGCGCCCGGGCCAGGCCTGGGCAGCGCCCCTCGGCTCCCGCTGCAGGTGCGCGACCCGGGCCGCATTGTGCGCCCGAGCGACCGGCCTATTGTGCGGAGGAGGGGGCCTAGCGGGCTCCCATCTGCCGTCTGCCGGCCATGCTAATAGGCGTGCTGCCCGAGCAGCTGCGCCCCGGGCCGCGCGCCCTGGGCCGAGACCCCCACCTCCTTCCAGCGGCCTCTTGAGCCCCCCTGGCCAGGCTTGGACCTCGCTCCACGACAGAGGTGGGAGAGTGCAGAGATCTGTCAGACGGCTGGACAGCGTCTTCCTGTCCTACGCTGTCCTCCCAAGCTCCGCAGCCTGTGACTCTGCCCCTGCACTGCCCCAGGGGAGGGCGAGGTTAACTGGGCTGAGACTGCACTCCGGGCCTGGCAGGGGAAGAGACCCTAGACCCACCGAGAGGAGGGTCTTCCTAGCTGGTCCTGGCTGTCTTTCCAGGCAGTAGGCTAGGTCCCTGCAGGGCCCAACCCAGGCCAGCAGTGGCCACGGCTCCCCTTGCATTTGACCAACTTCGCCCAGCCTGGCTGGGCCTGGCCAGCCCCCTCATCTGGCCAGCCAGGCGCGTTCACAGAGTGTCTTTGTGGCGGCTGGGCCTCAGCCATTTTCTTTCTTCTCCCAGGACTGGCCTGTGTCTTGGTGTCCCAGAGGTCCAGTTGGCACTGTTCACTTTTCCTTCCTTTCTGAGAAGTTCCTTAGACCCAGGGCAGGCAGGGGAGTAGTGGAAAGGAGGAGGCTGTAATGGTGTAGTGGGCTCAGGAAGCCCTCAGCAAGCCCCCCAGGGCCGCAGAGAAGCAGAGCTGGGAGGTGGTGTTTAAGAAGGAAAGTGGGCCAAGCTGGGCTCTGGGGGAGGGCAGTGGCCGGCCGTGATGTAACTCAGGCAGAAACAGCAAAGCATCTACTGGGGGCTGGGGCACTGCCTTGCCCTGAGCAGGCTGCCCCCTTCGAACTGCTGAGGCACTGACGGGACCCTGGCCACTGTGCGGCACTGTGGGGAGTGGGACGGCCCAGGTTTGAAGAGGAGGCAGCAGACAGCTGACGTTCACCGGAGTTCAAAATGTGCTAGTTTTCTGGTTGGAGCGATGTCAATCTGTAGGAACCTTGGTGAAAGAAGGGGCCAGCCACAGTGCAGGAGGCAATGAAATAATCTAATTATTGTGCCAATAAAATGTTGTTATAAGGAAACATCAGCGTGTGAGCGATGACAGCAATGAATAATGTGCAGGCTGAGAGCGGTCTCAGTGGGTAGGGGCTGGTCTCTGCACTCGTCCTTGAGTTAGACTGTCATGCAGTTAATTACGGGAGGTTTCCCCTATAATTAACATAATGAATACAAAAGGATGTGCCTGTGTGTGTGTCAACAAGAAGTTACAGTGTGATATTTAGAAACTATCTCTGAGTGGAGGGGAGTGCAGACTCCCGCCCAAGCACCTGGAAGTTGTCCCCTCTCTGTGTTCTGATCGTCAAAGTACAATTTTCTTGCCCAGGAAGGCCCAGGCCAAGGCTGTCCACTGGCATTCATCTTCCTGTCCCTGCGGATGAAGGAGTTTGGTGGATGTGGGGTCCCAGGTGTGCACTGGCCCTGGCCACTGGGTGGGCACCGTTTGGAGAGTTGCTATATCCTGAGGCAAAGAGGGAGATGGGCTTATGCCGATGCCCCACACACTCCAACCCTGCCGCTAAGCACATTCCTCCTGCTGGGACCTGGTCCTGGTGCGGCCAATGGTTATGAACCTCAGTTCAACCCACTTCTAGTCTGTGGCTGGCCTTATTCATTTCAGCCTGCTGGTTCTTCACTTTCTCTCTGGCCAAGTCCTTTGAAATGAGAGCTGTTCCCCTTGAGGTAGCCATGGAGAGGGAGGTGGTACGGTGTCAGTGAGCTTCCTGGTGTAGCAGGAGCCTTTTGGCCCAACTGACCCGAGGAAGGACATGGATCTGTGTCAAAATACTGCTATGGGGAGACGTGGCAGGTGCAGCTGCCCTGTGGGGTGCAACAGACTCCCCTCCTTGGTACCGCAGCATCTAGTCCACCCCAGTACACCTGCCAGTCAGCTCTGTGACTTTCTGAACAGATCTGCACAGCTACCCTCTGCAGCTTTGAGTGTTACCTCTGATGGCCTGAATGCCCAAGCCCAGGCACCAGTGAGGTGTAGCAGCCTTGGGAAGCCTCCTTACTGCCTGGGCAGGTGATGCTGGGTGGGACACTGCCTGGGCTTTTCCCTTGATCTGAGAAGTACTTGGTGTGGCAGAGGTGGGACAGAGTCTTTGCCACTGGGGGCACCTTTGGAGGCTGGAGGGTAAGGATGTGCAGGAGATGCTTCAAGTCCAGGCCTGTGCAGGTCCAGGACAGAGTGCCACGTAATCCTGTGGCCTCATCCCTTCTGTCCATTGGTAAATGGAGCAGGGCACCTCCCTCCAAACCAGAGCTCAGCCCATGGGGTCTGGGAGGACCCTGTGGAAGGAGGTTGGAGATGTAGACCCTCAGGGCTGTTCTGGAGTTGGGCTCAGGGGGAGACGTGGGGCCCTCAGGAACCCTTGATCCACTGGGCAGAAGAGAGGTGGCTGGGGCAGGGCTTTCCTGGCAGGGCTGCCCTGTGGCTCACCTGACTGGGCTCCTGGGGATGAGGAAACCTAGTCCTGGCACTTGGTGCTGGGTCTTGAGCAACAGCTACTTGGGGTGGGCATAAGCCCATGGTCAGCACAGGCTGGTTTCCAAAACTGTAGCACCTCAGGAGGCCAGCGCAGAGCCCTGGTCCTCACGCCTGCTTGTCTCCCCAGCCCTGGCTTGGCCTTCAGAGGACCCTGGGCCCCATGAAGTCATTGGGAAGGCCCATGTGGCCTCCCTTGATGCCCCGGGACACAGCCCCAGCCTTCTCCCTACCTTAGACTGTCCCAGGGAACAGCCCCCCTTCCAGGCTGGGACCTGGTCTCTGGTGGACTATTCCTATCAGAGCCCCTGGGCATGGGGGCTCTTGAACGGTGAGGGAGGCACACCTGAAAGGACAGGCCCCAGGGGCCCCTGCGGTCCTGTGCACCTCAGCCTTCACACGCATCTCCCTGCCTGCCATGGGTTCCACGTGAGGGCTGTGCTGGAGGCACCCTGGGCAGAGGACACAGCCAGCCCTGCCCGTGCTGGCTGTGCATGGGACCTGCCCAGGCTCCTCTGCTTTAGGTTTCCTTGACATTTAGGTGTCAGTTCTGGGCTGTCCCCCAAGACCCCCAACAGGTGCAGGCTGTGTGGGGAGGGCCTTCCAGCATCATCTGTGGCTGGTCTCTGCTCTGCTGTCACAAACGTGGCAGGTCGAGTCCAGAACTGTCAGGGAGCTCAGTTCTCTGGGCAGCCCCCAGCTGCAGGTGGAGACAGGGTGCTGTACCCACTGTGATGTGCAGCTGGGGCCAGGCTCCCAGCCTTGTTTCTGGCAGAGCCTCACAGTCCACTGTATGGACTGTGTCTTGCATTCGGGTCTGGGGCTCCAAGAGGCTTTGGATCCTGCCCCGTTCCTGGCTGCCCGAGGTGGCCAGGGGTTGTCTTGGTCCTTCCTCTGGTTGGTGTATGTAGACCCCTGTGTCCCCTCCCCAGCCCCTGGAGGATCGTATGGGCCTGAGCACATGCACCCATTCCCCTGGTGATTTCTCCTGGTCTTCACTCGTAATGTTGTCTGTAGTGTGACCCCGGGGTGTCTGGGGCAGCACCGTCCCCATTCCCACTCCTACGTGCCTTGCATCAGACAGCTAGTCCTCCCCAGGGCTGGATGCTGGGGACGGCCCGAGTCAGCTGGGCCACCCTGTCTGCTGCCATCCCTTTTCAGGAAGCCTGCGGCTGGCACTGGAGAGAAGCAGTCAGGAGCTACCTTCTCTGCCACCCACTGG
Source organism: Perodicticus potto (assembly GCA_963574655.1). Taxonomy (NCBI): domain Eukaryota; kingdom Metazoa; phylum Chordata; class Mammalia; order Primates; family Lorisidae; genus Perodicticus; species Perodicticus potto. The sequence goes on from CAUYRH010025992.1 coordinate 37,154, forward strand.
CCCTGGTCTGGAAGGCAACTGAGCCTCTGCAGCCAGCACCCCAACAGGCACTGGCTCCCAGAGAGGAGATGGGCCAGCCACCCAGTGAGGCCTCCAGTGCCCACTGTGTGGGACTGTGCTGGCCCCGCAGGCCCCTATAGACCTTGGAGCTTAATGGCACAGGTCTGTTCTGAGGCCCAGGGGCTCTGGAACCCCTGCCTGGGTTCTGGCCATCAGGAGTGAGGGACTGTGGCCTCGTCTGTTAGAATCAGGTCTCTCTTGAGCTTCTGTGAGGCCCTAGCAACTGGAAACCACGTTAGGCAGGCAGATAGCAAGCTGGCCACTGGGGCTGCATGGGAGGGGCCCTCTGGCCTCCCCTGGGTAGGTGGCCTTCCATGCTGCCCACACCCTGCAGGAAGCCAACAATGCATTGACCAACCCTCTTTGGTGCCAGGGCCACTGTCCCATGGGGGGACAGCTGATGTCAGGCCGCATCGCAGTGGGGGTGGGTTGGGATGGCCAAGCTGCCCTCAGGCCTCCCCCAGGCCTTGCCCCAGGGTTGCTGAGCCAGCTGCCTGGCACTCTGATGAGATGGAGGCTGGGCCAGGCCAGAACATAGGGACAAAGCAGGGATTGTGCCAAGCCGGGTGCTTCGCAGGGCCCAGCCCGCTCGGTCCAGGCCTTATTCTGCTGCCTCTGAGGGGCCAGTGTTGTGGGGCCCCCATCCATAGGATGGCGCTTTCAAGGGTCTCTCCCTTTTCCTGGGTACCTCCACTTCACGGGTTCTTTCCGTGTTCAGCCCCACAGCTCAGGGACGCGGCTCAGCCTGGGTCCCCCTAAGCCCTAGGTGGTGACATCTTCCAGGCAGATTTCAAGGGTCACAGACATCTGTTCATCCAGCCGGACACTACCCTTGGTTCCCAGCTTGGTCCCATCTGCCCAGAGAGTGTTGGCCTGTGAGGACATAGCCACCATCCCCAGTGGCCGTGTCATCCTTGGGCTTGGCAGAGGGAGAGTGGACAGCTCTGGGTCCTTGTGGCTGTGGGCTGGCTAGGATGGGGGATAGGCCCCCAGGGCACTTTTGCTACTGCCCACCCACTCTCCCAGACCCAGACCTGGAGGGCGTCTTGGACAATGCCTGCATGGGTGAGGCTTAGAACTGAAGGTGGAGTTTGTGGGATCGGGGAGTGGGGGGTCTGCCTGGTCAAGAGTATGGCCCCTGAGGGACAGTTTGGCCTGGGAGCTCCCAGCTGACTCCACAGCTGCTGGGCAGCCCCTTGCTTGGGCATAGGATCAGGAGGGGCCTGGGTGGTGGTGGGGCTGTCAGCTGGAGCCACAGGGCCATGGGAACTCAAGCCTCCCCATGATGGTTCCAAGGCCCCATGGCCAGAGCGAGGGTGAGCTGCAGGGAGAGGGCTGCCCTGGTGGAGTGGCCGGAGGTCTCACCATCATGGGGCTGCTGTCCTTCCTGAGCACCACTGGTGCTGCCGGGCAGGCAGCCCATGGGCTGGTTCATCATGCTCTTAAGTTTCTTTGGAGGCTAGTGAGGGCTACTCAGCTTCTTCCTGGGCAGCCCTTAGGTGGCAACCCTGGCCCCAAGCTGGAGGTGGTGGCCAGGTGGGCAGGGACAGTTGGAGCCTGGGTCTGCAACAGCAGGCGAAGCTCCCTCCCAGGTGGTGAGCTGCAGCCCATTGGTGCGGCACCAGGAGCCCCCAGCCCCACGATCCCCAATGGGCGTAGCCTGGGGGTTCCTGGGGGACACCTTGAGGTATGTGGAGCATCACAGAGCCCAAAGCCTGTAGCCCTCTCCACACATGTGTCCAGGGCAAAGCCTCTTCTGAGCCTGGGGCAGGGCAGGGTCCCTGGTGTACCTCACAGCTGCCCTTGGCTTTTGTCCTGTGCCATCTGGGGTCTTCAGTTCTCCCACATACAGTTTTCAGGGGCTGCAAGAATGGCATCTCCAGCCAGTGGGATCTGGCTAGGCTGCGCCATCCAGGCCAGAGCCGGGGAGCATGCGTGACTGCCTGTGGGTCTGTGCCAGCTTGTGTGTAGAGCCCCCCAGGTAGCGCTGCCATCAGGGTATGACTGAAAGCCCAGGCTGCAGCCAGGTGGGCCTCAGTTTCCCTGTCTGTGAAGTGGCTCTGTGTGGGTCAGAGGCATGGTGCAGGGAGATTGCACTTACACAGGCTGAGCCTGGGGCAGGGCCGAGGATGGCTGGGTGGCATGTGCACCAGGGTGCCTGTGAGTGTGCAGAGTGAGGCTGGACAGGGTCACCACATCTACTTATCACTCAGCTGATGCGCTTGTTGTACTGTTCTCATTTTGGGGGTGGTAGACAGAGAGCCATGTGGAGAGCTGGGCTGAGTGGTTGTGCCTTGCCGGGGACAGACACCAGAGCAGGGGTCCTCAGGGCTCAAACTGGTGGCTGTCCCACCTGCAGGCTCTGGGCTGGTGAGAGGGGCTTGTCCCATCCCTGACCCTTTGCCACTTGCTGCCATGGTGAGGTGACTAGGACACGTCCATGGCCTGCCTGTGTCCTGCTGACCTCCCACCCTGCCCTACCTTCTGCCTGGCAGTTGTGGAGGGCACTCAGGGTGCAGGGACACGGGTTAGGCACAGGCCTGACTGTATTTTCCTGCTGTCATCCTGCCACAGCTTCCTTTGTCTGTGAGGCTGGGGGTGGGGGTGGGGATTCCTGTGACTCCACTGGGGTTGAGGCTGCAATGGGAATGTGGACACCAGGTCTGGGTGGACTGTGGACTGCAGTGCTTTCAGACTCAGAGGTAGAGGTGAGTAGCCTAGATCTGGGAGCACCCCCAGCCTTAGCCTATGCACATCTGAAACACACACTCTTGAAAACCCTGAGAAATTAACACTAGTTTCTAAAATCAGCAAAAGTCCAGCTGGACACTGGAACTTTAACTTTAGAGGAGTGTTGTTTGAGCCTGGACCTCTGCTGCCGGCTGGTCTCTCTGTCAGGTGCCCAGTGGCTAGTGGGGCCCTGGGCTCTGCTTGGGGGTGGTCTTCAGCCCATACATCACCCTTCATCAGCAACCAACACTGCCAGCACCAAGCCAGGCTTGGTGCTGCCTGAGGACAGTGGCCCACACATCCTGGAACATTCTCCAGGGTCCCACACGCACAGGTGCAGCCTCAGCATGGTAGATACCAGGTAGGAGGAGGGGTTGTTCCACTTGTCATGTGAGACTGGCCCGGGGGGAGCAGAGCAGGCTGGGCGGGCCTGGGCCCACGGTGCGGGTGGATGGTAGCTAGGCTCTGAGGGAGCCGTTCTGCTGCTCTGGGCTGTAGCGCCTCCCCAGCCTAGGCTTCTGCAGGACTCTGGGCTGTGCCCCCGCCCTCCTGCTTCCCACTCCAGCCTGGCCTCACACAGGGTCGCTTCTGCATTAGTGCCCGAGGCCCCCACCTGGGGCACTTGAGAGTGGCAGGAGGGTGAGCAGAGGCTGGGTGGTCCAGCTCCTGTCTGTGGCCTCAGTGTGTGACTCACACGTCACTTACGAGCAGCGGGTGCAGGGCTGCCCCTCAGGGTCTCCTTGGCTGTCCGGCTGCCTAGGCCCCAGCTGGGCTCACACAGTGTGCTGCCCCTTCCCTGCAAGGCCTCCAGGGGAGCAGCCTGGGGCACGTCATCCTCCCAGCCTAAACAGCTGGGCCCTGCCTGTGGGTGTGCCCCTGGCATGTGGGGACACTTGGCACACTGGCTGCCCCTGCCCACCTCACGTCTCCAGAGAAAGCCGCATCAAACCCCAGGGTGCCCCCTTTCTGCTGTGTCCTCTGGGTGGGGGATGCATGGGGGGGGGACTCACTGGCCTCCAGGAAGGGGAGAGGAGAGAAAGGCCTCACGCCCTGCTCCAGGGTTGGCCTGGGGAGCTGTCCAGCAGGCCGTGCTGAATGAAGCCCCATGTGTGCCTCCCAGGCAGAGGCATGATGACTCCAGGTCCTCACTGGCCTGGACAGCTATGCGCGGGCCTGGGTGTCTTGGGCGGGTTCCCAGACGGGACTCCTGGTCTGCTTGCAGGGCCAATCACCCAGCACTGCTGGCACTCGAGGCAAGGGTGCCTGGGGACCCACAAAGCCGAGGGGTCTCCCTGAGGGTGAGGAGACCCACAGGGCTCCCACGGGGCTCCCTAGGCAACCTGGGAGTAGCCCCGGTGCTTGGTGTGGGAGCCACAGTTCAAGATGGAGCAGCACGGGAGCCCCTTCTTTGAGAGCTCTGTGGCCCAGAGCAGGAAGTGGCTGTGGGCTGGATGGGCTTGGTTGAGGCAGAGTTGACCTGGAGCCAGACTCCAGAGGGCCCCGTATGTGTTGGGGTCTGTGTGCCTGAGGGTCCTCTGGGGACCCCTGCAACCTGCAGGCCTTGGGCACTAGAGAAGGGGCAAGACTCATGCCCAGGCCTTCCCACCCCCCTGGGCTGCCCAGGGTCAGGGGTCTCCTTCCAAACACAAGGTATTGGACAGGGCACAGGCTTCATGGGGGCTGAGCAGGGCAGATGGGTCAGGGTGGGAGGGCTCGCTCAGAGCTTGGGCTGGTTGACCCTAAGCCCCAATCCCCAGGGATTTGGCATTAATCGTAAGTAGCACAGAGAACGTCCTCCCACAGATGCCGGGATGGCTGAGGACGTCTGCAAATGGCTACCGTGGCCCTAGTGTGGACATGGCGGGCCTCACGCTCCCAGGGAGGGCTCCCTAGCCCCTGATCCGTGGAGTGCTGAGAGTCCACCCCACACCACAGGACCTCTGACCTGGGGGGCTTGTGCACACCACCCATCCCACTGTACCCTCAGGCTGCATCTGCTGGAGGGGAGGTTAGGGTCTAGCTGCGTCCCTTGGGAGGCCACCAGCCACATCTCTGGCTCTCAGTCATTGTGGGGACCCCCTGTCCACCCCCACTGGGGTGGAGTCCTGAGCTGCGGGAGCCCCAGGCTTGAGGATGGGCAGGGCAGATGGGACCTGGTGGGTTGGAGCTGGCTGTGGAGGCATTTTACACCTTCAACAGGTGGACAGAGCTCCTTATTACCTGTTGGATAGACTCTGGACACCCTGTTCTCGCCCTGCCTGGTGTCCATGACTGCCCTGGTGGGGCCCCCGTGCGGCCCCCGTGCTGGCAGGTGGGTGGTGGGCTCTGTTCTGCCCCCTGGTGGGGGCAGCCTGTAGCAGGTGCCCTGCTGGCAGTATCTGAGTGTCTGATGGACAAGCCACAGCGAGGGAGCTGGAACCAGGTGGCAGAAGTGTGTGTGCTGGGCACTGGTCCCCCGAGGGGTCAGAGGTTGGGATGGGGGGTACACAAGGCACCAAGCCCCTCTCATACTCTGGGCTTGGGTGCCCACCTCCTGGAGGCCCTGGCCCCTGGGAGGGTGAAGGTTCCCAGGGCTGGAACAGGTATCCCATCCCCCACCCCCATCCCTCTCCCCACTCTTCCAAGTCAGAACGCAGCTCAAACCAGGGATAGATTTGCTTTGGCCGACGAGAGGAGCAGAATTCACATCTGCCCACATAGTAGTTTCCAGAGCCGGCTCCCCTGCCCAGCCCCACCAAGCGGAAGCCATGGTAGGAACACAGCACCTCCAGTCTGGCGCCTGAGGCTGCAGACAGGGTCCTGGGCATCCTGGACACTGGCCTGCCCTCTCTTCAGCTGGTCCCTGGGCTGGCTTCTGTGTGTCCCCTCCTGTCCCTGGGTCCCCTATGTCTCCCACCCCAATGCCTCACCTCTTGGTGACCTTGCTGTCTTATCATGTCCCCTCTTTGGGGAGTGGGAGGTCACCATCAGCAGCCCCCTGGGCATGGACCCTGTCCCAGTGCTGGGGGAAGTTAGGGTGAGGAAGGTGCCTTGAGGAAGCCCATGTACCCAGCCCCTCCCTGCACGCCAGCCTGAGGGCAGAGGTGGCGGAGGCGGACATCCTGCCCTGGCCGTTGGTGTGGTCATTGGCTCTGGGACCACAGGGTACTTGGGGACTGACACTTATGTTTGCGGGGAGCAGGCAGTAGGGGTGTGAGCCTGCAGCTCTGCCTCTCCCCGCTCTGTCCGCTGCCCACTAAGCAGATTCTATTCTTACCCTGCTAGAGATTACTACATGATGGGCACCTCTCTGTCCCTAATCCACACTGCACCATGGCAGGCACACAGCCCTCTGGTGGTCTGGGGAGTGGCCTGGCCAGGTGGGGAGCAGCCAGCACTACCTGGGACCCCACCTCTCCCACCCATGAGGAGTCAGGGCTGCAGCCTGGGATACTGCGTGCTGGGGGTTGCACCTTCCACTGTGCTGCCCTCACTCGATTTCCAAGCTGGGGGCAGACTCCTACTGGAGAGGGCAGCTGGGTCCTTCCCTCCCCTGAGCCTAACAGCTGTCAGCCTTTGCTTCTTCCTGACGTGGCCCAATCCACCACACATGGGTCCCAGCTGACCTGCACGTCTACAGCCTTCAGCAGTGGCCCTGGCCACCCTGAGCCTCTCCATCCAGGGCTGTCACTGTTGCTGGCTCCTGAGACAGTGCTTACCTGGCGTCCTCCTGGAGGCTGTCCTCCTTCCTGACCCCAGCTGTGTCCTGTTCCCGTGTCCCCCACACTCCTCTGCAGTGTGCTGGCCACCAGCCTCTATCCAGGGCTGCTGCAAGGCCCCAGAACACTCAGGGCCACAGGACCCACGTGGCTACCCAGAGCATCTTAGGAGGTAAACTGAGTCACATCCCTCACATGCTGCTCCCCATGTTTCCTGGTGGGACCCCCAACCCCCAACCCTCTAGCCTCTGCCACTTGCAGTTTGAGCCCTGCCGGCCCCGGGCCCCCGCGCATCCTCTGGCACTCCTGCCATGTAGCACCAGTGACCCAAGTATCCTCCTGCTTGGCTCTGCCAGCCTCCCCCACCGGAAGTTACCAGATAAGTGTCCAATTGCAGGGTGACCCCAGCTGCCCTGGGGTGACATAGCTTCAAGGTGGTGGCAAGAGCCCTGGGCCAGGGAGGCTGAGCTGTGCGACCCCACGGTTGCCCTTGTCACCACCCAACAATGGGGCCAAAGGTGTCCCAGGGGCCCTGAGGCCCTCCTGTCTTAGTTGGCTCGTGGGAGGTGTCCCCGAGTTCTGGCAGGACCTACATGGTACAGCAGGACACGGGGCACAGGGCCACACACTGTGGGGGCACTAGTTCTCAGTTCACCAGACAGGGCAGGTGTGAGCCAACTCTGTCTGGCATGTGGCCCCTGCTGGCTATGCTTCTAGGGGGTATGGGGCCCTGGGAGAGGTCGACGGGTCTTACTGTGCACTTGGGCAAGAGTCCCCAGGGCCCATCTGTTGAGGCCAGGTGTCCGCTGCCTCTGTGAGTGGGTTTATAGGCCTGTATGTGTGTGGGGGTTGCGTGTGTTGTGTGTGAGTCTGTGTGCGCCTGCCTGTACAGGTCTGTGTGCCATGCTGGCGTGTGTGTGTGGGAGAGAGAGTGATGCTGTGTGTGCTGGTGTGTGTGTGTGTATTGGTTTGTGCAGTTCTGCATGTGTGTCTCTGTGTGCCAGTGTGTGCATGTATGTGTACATGCTGCTGTGTGGGCTGGTGTACGTGTGTGTACTAGTCTGTGTGTGTATGTGGCATGTTCAGGTCAGCATGTGGACAGGGTAGGTAGGGCGTTCCTTGGGCAGGTGTTGAGTCTTTTGGGTTTCTTCAGAGAATTGCCTCTCATGTTGTGTCATTAGCTCGTTAAAAGACAGTGGGGTGGTGGTGAGGTTTTTGGTTAGCTGGTCAGAGCTTTTACACATGGAGGGCCTGCCGTTCTGAGGCACGTGTGTCTGCCTCGCGGGGGCTGCTCAGTGCCCATTCCACATGATTCCACTTACGGGAGGTGCTGTGGAGGCAACCACGCTGCCTGCCCAGGGGAGGGGTCGTGATGGGCACAGGACAGTCAGGGGTGTCGGCACATCTGCCCTCCTGGCTGGCTGTGTGTGTGCATGTGGGTCAGAACCGTGGGCAAGCCCTGTAATTCATGCAGCCTAGCTGTGAGAAGCAGCCGAGGAAGGGAGCCTGGGGGAGGAGGTTGGGGGGCATATTAGTGGCTCAAGACACAGAAGAGGGAGGAGCCGTGTTGCTGGTTCTGCCAGGACCGCAGCCCTGGGCTGTGGTGCCAGGTGGGTGGCCAGTGTCACTTTCGTTGTTGCCAGGCTCTGTGGTCCCCTGGAGCTTACTTGGGGGCAGAAGTGCAGTGGAGCTATGAGGGGACTTGGGGCTAGTCACCTGCTCGGGTATCGGCCTGTGAGGGGCTAGTCCTGGGGTCCTGAGCAGGGCTCGGGACTTCAGCGACCTTTTGTATGGAGGGCAGGAGGGCAGTCTGGACAGTCTCAGGCTGAGGTTAAGGCCCCACTGTTTGCTCTTCCCGTTGCCATGGTGACAGATGGAGGCTTGGCTGGGAGGGGGACGTAAAGGGGAAGGGAGAGCCTAAGGCTCAGGGTGTGGAGACCAATGGAGTCCCCCAGGGGAGAGGGGGTGGGAAGCTGATGGAAGGGTGGGCTTTCCTCCTCCCAGCCTCACCCCTGGGTCAAGCAGATTGGAAAGGGGCCAGTGTCCCCAACCTGGACACCCACCAGGAGCCCAAATGGGGGCATAGCTCTGCCTCCGTGCCACCTGACCAGACCACTGACGGCAGGGACGCCACCCTGGGGCCTGGGGACACCCAGCCTGTGGGTAGGGGGAGGGGCCGCACTTCACCATGCCCAGCTGGTCCCACTCCCAGGCCACCTGTTGGCCCCAGTTGCACTGGCCACGCCTCTCCCAGGTCAGACCAGGCCTTCCTGCAGAACCCGAGGTCCCCAATACTCCCCACCTGGCTGCATCCAGTCCCGGTGTGTGAAGGGACACAGCCTTGCTAGGAGGCTCAGGGCCAGCAGTCCTGCCCTGGGTGCCTTGCAGAGCCCTGAGCTGCACCACCCCCAAGGGAGGGGTCCTGGCCCTGTTTACCCCCAGAGCACCTGCACCTCCCTTGTCCCTGCCATACTGGGGTGGTGCCTTGGAGGGCTGTGGGGATATAGGGAACACAGGGGCCAGCTGGGCCAGGGAATCCAAGCGTGGCACCGTAGGGGCCAGGCCTCGGGACCAACCGCGTGGCCACCATTCTCCTGGCAAGCCAGCTCCTCTGTCTGGTGACCTCTGGGCTCTGCTGATGTCCCCAGCCCCACAGGGGAGAGAGCAGTGGGGCCAGGAGGATGCTGCAGCACCCCTCACCCTGTCCAGGTCTGGGGCTCCTGGGAAGAGTAGGCAGGAGGTGGCAGGGCTTGTCCCGTGGATAACCACACAGGCCTTGCACGCAGGGACCGGACTCAGCTTCATGTAGCAGAAGCTGCTGGTGCTCAGCAAGGACTGTGTTTTCTTGGCCTGTTCTTGAGTTTTAAAACAATTATTCATTATTTTAAAAATAATTTTTCAAATTTAAAGATATTCAGGTATTTCTTGTATGAACTAAAGATTTGCACAGATAAAAACATCATGCCCGGGCGGCGCCTGTGGCTCAGCGAGTAGGGCACCGGCCCATATACCGAGGGCTGTGGGTTCAGACCCAGACCCGGCCGAACTGCATCAAAAAATAGCTGGGCGTTGTGGCGGGTGCCTGTAGTCCCAGCTACTCGGGGGGCTGAGGCAAGAGAATCGCCTAAGCCCAAGAGCTGGAGGTTGCTGTGAGCTGTGACTCTACAGCACTCTACCGAGGTTGATAGAGTGAGACTCTGTCTCTACAAAAAAAAAAAAAAATCATGCCCTGCAGTTGCCATTGTTCCATTGTTCTAAATTCTACAGGCACAATGTTTCCAGAGGTCAGGCAGGAGGACAGTTGGGGAGTGACCGGGGTGCCCCTCCGTCTGCACATCTCTGCCATCTTGGGGCTCAGGGACGTCACTACCCCAGGGAGCTTTGGGGTCCCAGAGCATTAGGAGCTTTCTGTCTAAGGGGGGTGGAAATTACTGGGATTCTGGGAATTAACTTCAGTGCAGAATTCAGCATCTGTCAGAAGGCGCGGAGCCCCACAGCAAGTTGAAGGGAGGCTGGTACAAACAGCTGAGCTGGTAGGCAGTAGGCACTCAGAACTAGACCACGGGAAGGTTGAGTTTTGGGAGGGACTTTTGTTTTAACACCAGCATTGTTGAGAATTGTCAGTGGATGGTGATAAAAATTAGACTGAATTTTCTTTTTTTGTTTTTTCACTCCATCACACAGGCGGGATAGCAAAAGTGTCATCACAGCTTACTGCCGCCTTGGACCCCTGGGCTCAGCGATCTCCTGCCTCAGCCTTCTGGAGTGTTGGGAGGTACTCACCACTGCACCTGGCCCTCTTTTTTTGTTTTAAATTGAGATAAAGGGCTGGGCACAGTGGCTCACGCCTGTAATCTCCACACTCTGGGAGGCCAGGGTGAGTGGATTGCTTGAGTTCAGGAGGCCAAGGCCATCCTGAACAAGAGTGAGACCCCCATCTCTACTAAAAATGAAAAAACTGAGGCAAGATGATCGCTTAAGCCCAAGCCTTTGAGGTTGCTGTGAGCTATGATGCCACAGCACTCTACCTAGGGCAACAAGTAAGACTCTGTCTCAAAAAATAAATACTTTAAAAAATAAATTGAGGTGAAGCTCACATAATATCACATTGGCCGTGAGGAAGTGCACAATTCAGGGGGTTGGTGTGTGGCCAGTATCGTGTGGTCACCACCTCTCCCGTCAGCACTCACCCCGGACCTGTGGGAGCCTCTGATATGCCCCCTGTTCTGTGACTTTACCTACTATGGACAGCGTTGGGCAGACCAGTGTTCCTGGTCCTTCGCCTCTGTGGCTTAGTTTCCACAGATTTGGGGACGTCCACTGCTAGCTGAGACCAACCCCAGACCACATCAGGCACATAGGGGGCCTTCCCGGGGGGCAGAGACAGGTCCTATGGGCCATGACCTTCTTGGCATGGCCACTCTGTGCTTCTGGGTCTTGTCTTTGCATTTTATGACCTGTCATGAATCACAGTTTGGAAGGTTTGTAACAGAGCTTCTCAAACTTGCAGTGGTGAAGGGCGAGTTTTTTTAAAAGTTCCCAATCTAGTACTTCAGTAAAATAAAGGAAAAAATTAATATAATAAAATGGAGTGGGGGGAAAAACCCAAAGCCTTTTGCAGCAGGAGTCCAAATGCACAGTTTACTCGGCTCAGCAGATGTAAGACTCCCCCTTGGAACAACCTGATGTCTGGTGCTGCCCCTGTCCTGGGCCCCGTCCTGGTCTACAGGACTCAGGGCCATGGCACCATGTCCTGGCCACCCAGAGCCACTTCTTTGAACTACCTGTGGTCCAGATGCTCCTGGCACTTGGCACATCCCAGTTTCAGTGTCCGTACTGGGTAGTGCCTGGTGACCCTGGAGGAAGTGAGGACGTCCCCCAGCACAGCCCCGTCCACATGGCAGCAGGGCCTCTCCTCTGGGGGACGCATCCCCCCATACCTCTTGGTGCCTATACTGACAGTGACTTTTCCTTTAGCTTCTTAAAGCATTTCTGTGTGTCCTTCTGCCACCTTCTTGGGTTTCCCTGCTGGTTGACTCTCAAAAGCTAAAAGATCATAAAGAGGCTTCCATAAGGGCCACGTGGACCTACAACTCCATCTGGGCTCTGACCCATGGCCATAGGGCTGGGCCGTGGGCCTGTGCCGGCCACTCTGCTCTGAGGCCATTGCGGGTTGGGAACACTAGAGGCAGGGAGGTCTGTGAGGCGGCTCCTTCCGTAACGTCTCATTTGAGTGTCCTGCAGTTCCAAATTGCCTTTCTTTTTTTTTTTTTTTTTTTTAGAGACAGAGTCTCACTATGTCGCCCTCGGTAGAGTGCCGTGGCGTCACAGCTCACAGCAACTTCCAGCTCTTGGGCTTTGGCGATTCTCTTGCCTCAGCCTCCCGAGTAGCTGGGACTACAGGTGCCCATCACAACGCCTGTCTATTTTTTGTTGCAGTTTGGCTGGGGTAGGTTTGAACCCATCACCCTTGGTATATGGGGCCGGCGCCCTACCCAGTGAGCCACAGGTGCCGCCCACCTTTCTTTTTTCCTTGCACTGTTGATCCATTTATTATAACCTTACCTTTAAAACAAAACAAAACAAAACAAAGACAGCCCAGAGATGATGTCGCTCTGTCAAGTTCCCCTTTCGTCCATCCGGCAGCCTCTGCCCCAGATGGCCCTCCTGGGAGAGCTCCTGGAGGCCTCCTGTGCCTCAGAGTCTGAAGTACAAACCAAACTCCTCACTCACCCCCCATGCCGATGCGGGGTGCCCGTGTGGTCAGCTTTACCACAGCCCCTTCCACATCCGTCAGAGCTCCTCCGGAAACATTCTCCTTGAACCTGCATCTCCCCATCCGCTGCAATCCCGCCACCCTGCAGATGTGACCTTCCCAGTGCCCAGCCAGGAGTCGCTGCTGAGTCCTAGCAGCATCTGACCCTGCTGGATGGAGTGCCACTTCACCGCTGTCCACACAGCCCAGCCCACTATCTGCTCACCTGTCCTCGGTCCTCTGTCCTTCAGTCACCAAGGGGGCTCATCAGTCCCCGGTGCTCAGTGGCCCTTCCCTCCAGGCTGCATGTCCTTACGCTCAGACAGGCTTCGTGCAGGCAGGGTGGGTTGGGTCTGGGTCTCCTCCGAGGACTCTCCCTGCTGGATCCCGGCTCCCAGGAGTATTTAAGTCCCTTACAGTCAACGTCTTGCTGACATGGTTTTGTTTCAGTCCTGTTCTTTGCCATTTGTCCCATCTCTGAGCCTGTGCCCCCTTTCTTTTTTTCTTTCACATCAGCCAGGTGTTTGAAAATACTTACTTCAAAATACCATGGGAGTAAAAATGCTTTGGAGTACACCATCACTCGAGCCGGCTGCAGGTGTGCCCAGCTCCCGGAAGTACCCCTGTGCCTGCTTGCGGCCTCCTCTGCTTTCCCCTCCTTCATTTCCACTGAGTTTTGCTTCCCTCTGTGTTCCTGTGCCCATCAGTTAGTTCCAACTTAACAGTGAGTACAGGTGGTGTTTGTTTTTCCATTCTTGAGATGCTTAGGATAATGGTTCTAACCCATCCTTTTCTGGAGCTGAGTAGCACGCAGCACCTGAGTTAACTGCTCAGGGAGTGATGGGCGCCTGGGTTGATTCCACATCTTTGTGCCTGTGAACTGTGCTGCAGTGAACATTCAGTTGTCTTTCTGCTAGTGGCTGTCTTTCTAATAGGAGTGACTGCTCTAACGCTGGCTAAGAATCGTGTGGGGCTGCTGGACTGAATGGTGGGTCCACTGTGAGCTCTGAGGACTCTCCCTGCCTGCTTCCAGCTCCCAGGGAGGCTGTGCTGATCTGGGCCTGGGTCTGAGCTCAGCTTGCCTCCCTGCTGGGCCATTTCCTTAGTGATTGCTCTCAGGTGGTCATTCTCAAAGTCTTATCGCCCCCTCCTCCAGGGCCCTGAGATCGTGCAGGGTCCATGAGGCTGTTATTTCTGTGATGTTATAGGATGTTATTTGCCTCATCCTAGGGGCATTTTCCAGAGGCCCATGACATCTTCTTTAAGGCACAGAGTAAAAAAGTTGAAAAGACATGAGACAGCCCCGTTCTTCTCATGGATTCTTTGGTTTTAAAAGGCATATGATTATTTTTTATAAAAATGTTCCTTGTAAATTAATATACAATTAATGCATACATAATGGGCGGCACCCATAGCTCAGTTGGTAGGGCAATGGACACACACACCGAGGCTGGTGGGTTCAATTCCAGCCCAGGCCAGCTGAAACAACAATGACAACTGCAACAAAACAATAGCCGGGCATTGTGGCAGGTGCCTGTAGTCCCAGCTACTTGGGAGGCTGAGGCAAGAGAATCACTTAAGCCCAAGAATTTGACGTTGCTGTCAGCTGTGACGCTATGGCACTCTACCCAGGGCAACAGCTTTGAGACTCTGTCTCAAAAAAGAAAAAAAAAGGATACATAATGGTTTATTATTTTTAAACAGACTAACGTTTTTTAAATTTCTGCTCTAATTTATTTTGCAATAAATACAACGACATGAACAAAAGCCCGCCCACCTCTATAGCGGTTTGTAAGAACACAAAGGACCCTGAGGCCAGGAGGGCTGTGGACGCCTGACTACAGCTGAGCCCGACTTGTGGGCTCCACTGTAGCACAGCCTGGGCCTCCGTGGGCACCCAGTGCCGTCTCCTCACTGTGTCCCAGCATCCGCCTGCCGCAGCCCCACTTTTCAGGAACAGAGGTTCAGGGCTCCTCAGCGCCTCGGCTCTTCCAGCCTCGTGCCTGCTTGGGCCGTGCTATCTGCCATGCAGGCTGAGGAGCCCCACATCCACTTCGCTGGGCTGCACAGCTGCCACCTTGATGTTGAGGCTGTTCTCGCTGGGTATAGAATTCGCAGTTGGTGCCTCTGGCAGGAAGGTGGGTGGGGCCCTGAGAGACAGCAAGGGTCCGTCTGGCACCTTTCCGCACCTTCTCTCCCAGTGATCAGCTCTGCAGGCATGCACCCCATGTGGTCCCACCTGTCTGTTCCCCAGGAGGTGCAGTGAGCTCCGCGGGCGGACACATTTAAACATCTGGAAAGATTGTTGGCTTCTCTCTCTTAAAATGCATCCTGCGCCCTGTTTCTCTGTCCACCTTTGTGAGACGCAGTTAAGAGTGTGGGGCTGCGGGCCTCCCGTCAGCCCTGACATGCCTCTGCCTGGCTCCCGCCTTGTTGCTGCCGCATTTCACCTTGGACAACATCTGCTGAACTTTCTTGGAATTTACCAGTCCTTTCTCCTGCTGTCAAGTCAGTTTGGTGTTTTATTTTTGTCCATCCTTTTCTCCAATTGAAAACATGTATGTTCATAATATTATCTTACACTTTTTTGGAAATTCTGGCATTTGGGTCAGCTGTGGCCTGCTTCTGTTGGCTGTTTTTCTCAAGTGCAGGTCATACTTTCCCATGTCTGTGTGTGTCCTTGCTGCTCGCCACATCCTGTTAGTCCAGAGCAGCGGAGCAGCCCATGGTTGTCCGGGACGCACCTCTGTCAGGCTGGGGCTGGTCGGTCTGGTCCCCGTGGGGCTCCACTGGGCCGGGGCTGTCTGCCCAGCTCTAGTCCGGCATCTCCAAGGTGTGATCCCCAAGGCACATGGGTTTATTCTTTCCTTTCTGTTGTGTGTTGAGTGCCTGTCTCTGAGGGAGGCTCTGGGAACTCCTGTCCCAGGGCAGATGCAAGCAGCCTGGTCTGGGCCTCCTCTTGGCTGGGGCACTGCTGCGTTGGGACCGTGGGGCTTGCAGGGTTGACATCTCCACTTATTTCATCTTGTCTTTTTCTCTTCTTGCTCTGCCTTATTTTCTCAAAATTTTCAGTCCTTTTTTTAACAATTTCTTATTCTAGCAGTAACTATTTTTAACATCTTAGAGCATCTTCTTATTTTCTCACCCTTTTTGTAGATTTCTTGTCGGTAGATAAAGCAACTTGTTAACTCCTAGAAAATTGGTATAATAAATAGGAAGAGATTTTTTTTTAAAATGCATGTTCTATGATGGTCAGTTCCTAAGATGTCCACTTTCAAGCTGATGGGTCTCCTCCCAGCCCTGGTCACATGGCCGTTTGTTCACCTGAAAGGGAGCCGGGCTGGAGGCAGGAGTCTTCCTCAGTGACAGGCACGGCTTCTTCCCAGGGCTTTGTGGGACAGGCCATCACCCAGGGGTCAGTGTGCATGTGTCCTGCTGGGGCCAGCTGGAGGCACATGTCCCTCACTTTCCCTGAGCTTGGTGTGGAGGGAGGAGGTCAGCATTTGTTCCCATCTGTCTGCAGTCCCCTCCCTGTACTTGCTCCCTGCTGTGGGAACATTCACAGCCTCCCTGGGACTCCCTGGAGACAGGGGCCCTGCCTGTGTTCCTCCTGAGGCTTCTGGAATGTTTGGAGATTTCCTATCCCTGCATGCTCCCTTCTAATCCAAATGAATGGGAGGATTGTCTGGCTGGAGCTGGGCCTCTCCATGCAGACCCTGCCTGGACCCCAGCTCCCAGACCTCTCCCTCCATCACCTGGGCCAGGGACCTCACTGCAACGAGGTGGCCAGGTGGCCCTGGTCTCTGGCCCCACTCAGTCAGTTGCCCTGAGGCTCCTCTGTCCTTGGCTCTGGGTAGGATTGGTGCCCCATTGCCAGGCTGGCATGCCCATCACCATTGTCTTGGGGAGGGGGCCTGTGTCCCTGGCTGGGTGTTGGCAGGTGAGTCATTACCTGGAGCCTGGTAGGGGCTTCTGTCTGCATCCTCCTGTTGAGTGCAAACTAGGGGCTTTTGGAAGCAGCCAGAGGCCTACCGACATCCAGGGCCCAGCTAAGCCACTTGGTCTCCTCTGTGGTGGGGACCCAGCCTGGGCATCTTGCACTGCAGGGCTATGGGGGTCCTCATTCTGTCTCTCCAACTGTGGGAAAGAGGCGTTGGGGGGACCCATGAGACTGGTGCTGCAGAGGTCCTGCCCCAGGAGGGCAACCACCAGCCGTCCCTCATCTCAGCCCCCTTGAGGAGTGCCGCCCCTCCCTGCTGAGTCCTGTCAAGCAGCAGAAGCTTCCTCATATTTGGGTGCTGCATGGGGAGGGCGGGGAGTGAGGCAGAGGCGGCCAAGCCGCTGTAGCGCCTGTGATGTATTTCAGGGCTTAATTAATTTAATTTGAGAGGTTCCTTTTCCGAGTGTGAACAGTTGTCTCCCAAGAGACGTGGCTACCCTCTCTTGCTGCAGCTTCTGCCTGACGCTGGTGGGCGGACAGCAGCAGTGAGCGCTCTACCGAGCTAGTGCCAGTGTGTGCGGCACCTGCCGCCCCTGTCCGGGTCCTCCATCCAGGGTGCCCCCGCGGGGTGGGGGTGGGCATCACAGGACAGAGGAAGCTGCTGGGTGATGGGAGGAGCAGGGCAGGCACTAGTGAGGGGGTTGAGGCCCCTCAGGCCGGGGTGCACTGACCCAGAAACCAAACCTACCAGCCCAGCACTGGCCCCCTCTTACTCCCCTCCAGGGCGCTGACTGGTAGTAATGCAGGGCAGGGCAGGGTACACCTGGGCTACTGGGATTAGGGGTTCCTTGGGCCCAGTAGTCCCCGTGGGTGGGATGCATGACCAGGAGACAGGTGGCCCAGTGCACTACTGGGGTCACTGCTGACTCATGTGCCCAGACCTGGGTGGCCAACAGCCCACACCACAGCCTGACCCCCAGGCTTCTTACTCCTTGGGAGTGTGGGTAGGTGGGGACTCAAGTCAGACCAGTCAGAGGCGGGATGGGGACTGTCATTGGTGGGGACAGCCAGCTCCCACCCCCTACCTGTGCTCACCGGCCCGCTCAGCGCCCCCCGTGCCCTCCCCAGGACTCCACTCCATGTGCCGATGTGTGGTGCCCTATAGGAATGTGTGCCTCAGCTGCAGAGGGGCAGCCATGGGACCAAGGCCCGACTCCAGGGCACAGGCGGCTCTGCTGGGGCACCAGGTGGGCATGTGAGCATGGGGTAGGTGCCAGAGAGCACAGGTCCTCAGGATGTGGTTCCCATAGCAGCCGCCCACCTCACCTGAGACAAGGGTCTGGCTGAGCTGGGCCTTTGAGCTATGAGCTCCCTGCCTTGCACAGAGGTGGGGTGTCCAGTCAGGACACAAGGCTCCTCGGCTCCACCTGGAGGTCCTCTGCCCAGCAGGCTGCCCAGTCCTATTGGTGGTGCTAGAGGGGATCCCAGTGGCCCTGGCTCCATGTAGACTGGACACGTCCCCTCCTGCCTCTCGGTTTTTCTGCCGTTTTGCCCAGCCCAGACTGGTCTGGGGAGGGTGACAGGGTAGAGCCTGTACTCACCAGGACGCCCCATACTCCGAAGGCTGCCTGACCTGGTAACACGATGGCAGGGCAACGAGCCTCAGGGCTGCACAGACCTGGGTTTCTGAGAAAGGCGCAGCACTTTGTGCAGGTAGAGGGCAGAGGGGAGCTCATGGGGACCTCAGATCCGGCCTGTCAGTGACATTGGAGCAGGAGCCCAGAGCCTCCTACCACAGTGCCTTCATGGCACAGCCAGCAGCTTGGCCTGAGGGGGCCACACACAGTGCCTCCCAGGGTGCGGGCCTCAGGTCCCCTTCTACGTAATGGCTGAGGCTGAGCTGGGTGAGGAGACCCTGGGAGCTACTCGGGAATCCTTCCATGTGGGCAGGAGCTGCAGCTTGCCAGACTCAGACACACCTGCCGAATGTGCCAGGAGACACCACATTCATCACTGTGCACCATGAAGGAGCCCTGTTTGAATCATGCCAAGAGATTTGTGATTAAAAGCAGGTCGCATGAGCTGCAGGTGGCTTGCACAGCTCCTCAGGGCTGTGTGCTGTGGCAACCACCACATCCTCGGGCCTGAAACAGCAGAAACGTGCCCTCTCTCAGCCCTGCCAGCTGGGAGTCTGCAGTCCAGACACCGCAGTGCGGTTCATCCGAGACCCGTGCAAGGAGGGGGGGCTCTGGAAGTTGCTGCCACCCTTGGCTTGTAGAAGTGTCATTTTCATCCCAGCCTCATCCTCACAGGGCGTCCTCTGCACATATATCCATGTCCAAATCCCCTGTGCCTGTGTCTTGTAAGAGCACTGGCCACTGGACTTAGGGTCCACCCTAAGTCAGGGTGGTGCCATACTGACAGCCACCGTCAATCACTCTGCAGAGGCCCCTTTCCAGATTAAGTCAGGCCTCTGTGTGTTGGGACGCAGACACTTCCCTTCTTTCCAAGGCTCAGAAGCTGCACAGCCAGTGCTAGGCACCTGTGCCCGCCCCGCTGGGAGCCAAGGGAGCAGCGCCCTGTTGGTAGTTTCAGTGGGCACCCAATGAGGTGAGGGCTGCATGATCAGAGTGGAAGGTGGGGGCAGCGCCCCTTCCCAGGGGGCGAGGACGTGGCAGCAGGAGCTTACTGAGCATATATGGGAGTGCGAGACCTTGCCAGGGACCTGGGGCAGCCACACTCCCAGTGCCCAGGGCAGCAGCCTAGGCAAAAAGGGCCATGCTCACCACTTCCTTGGGGGAGTCGGGAGCCTTGTTGGAGACCACAGACTTGAAAGGATTGGCTCCCAGGCCCTCTGCTGCTGGGACCATGTTGTCCCCTGCAAAGCTGTTCCTCCCAGTGCTAGGCACAGTCTGAGCACAGCTTGGGAGTCAAGACCAAGTGCACTCACCATCTTCGCTGTGTGGCATGTCACCAGGGCTTCCAACACTGAGTGGCTTGAGGCCACAGAGGCACCAGGTCACAGTCCCTGAAGGCCCTGGGCATCAGGCATCCCAGAGTGGCCGAGGCGGGTGCTCCAGCTCAGGGTCTAGTGCAGAGGTCACACGGGACGGGCTAGAGGCTGCGGCTCCTTCCCATGTGGACTCATGCTGTGGCAGTCAGGTGCCTTGGAGCCCTGGAGGACCCTGAGGGTTTCTCTGCTGTCTGCATCATCCTCTGCCACGTAACCTTGGCCCCTGGGCCACCATGCTGTAGTGTAAGGGGACCACACAGGGGCCGCCGGGAGGGAGAATTTTACTGTGTCTGGAGCGCAGACCGACTAAGTGGACAGAAGAGCCAGGACTGGGCCCAGGGGTTGCAGGGGCAGGTGCAGTCGGGCCTGCACGTGCACACCTGTCCTTCCCTCCTCCTCCCAGCTGGCTGGCCCTAGGCAACTTGAATACATCGGAACCCACACGCAGCTGCACTGGCCCTGGGCATAGCTGGTGAAGCCCTGTCCCTTGAATGTGCAGGAGACTCTTCATGCTCTGGGGGCCTGCAGCCGGTAGGAGCAGGAACCTAAATGTGTTGGTGCATCTGCCTGCCATGGGTCTTGCTCCCCCAAACCCTGAAACCTACAGGGAAGGGCACCATTACCTGACAGGCCCAGCACACACTCCCCTGCATTCCATCCTTCTCCCTCGCCCCCGTCACATTCAGCACCAGGGACAGAGGCCTGGCAGGGCTGTTCAGCTTCGCTGTGCCAGGGAGTCAGGTACCTCCCTGTGCTCTGTGGTCCTCTACACGCTCCTGCGTGCCCCCCCACGTGGTCCCCTCCTCCAGTTGTCTCCTCCCCCACGTCCCTCCCCTGCCAGACCTCCTCTTTGGCCTCTGGTGAGTGCGTCACCTCCCACACTTTTTCAGAACTCACTTTCTTCTGGGTGAGGGGACAAGTTCCCCAGGTGGCCCTTCAGGCAGACACCCCAGGCTGGGCCACCTGGTGCGGGTGCACAGTGACAGCCTGGCCGCCTCCACTGGGCAGATCTCAGGCCCTTGGAGAGCTGACTGCTGGGGAACAGGACCCTTCTGGGGCCTTGACAGCACTGAGTTGGGAGCCGGCTCTAGCCAGTCTCCACACCCACCTGGCTCCAGGAAGCCCCAGGTCAAGGGGCTGCCCCTCCCTTCAGCCGCCCTCTGCAGGTTGGCCTGTCTGACTGTCCCCAAGAGGGCCACTTCCTGCCTGGGTGTTAGTGTCTAACAGCCTCATGCTTAGTGCCCTGCCTGGCTCTGGGAAGCAGGGCTTGTGACGGATGAGATGTGCCCCGCAGCTCTACAGCAGCTGTAGTGTGAAGGGAAGTCATGCCAGCTGCCCAGTTGCCCCAACCCCAGGCCATCAGCTCTCAGCCCTGCCCTCGCTCCTGCCCAGGGAACAATGCTCCGTGGGTGGCGTGTGTGTGCTGGTGGTGGGCTTTTGGGCCTTGCCCAAGGAGGGTGGGGCTATTCTGTGAGGAGACAGGACACAGGGGTGTGGGGCGCTAGCTGGCTCCTCAGCCTCAACCCTGGATTTGTCGGGGTGGCCAGGGTGGGCTTGAGGGGCTCTAGGTTCTAGGCATTCATGGAGCCATCTGTGAGGCCTGCAGAGTCAGCCGGTGAGGGCCACACCTGCCCCCTGTGGGGGTCATTGGCCACAGGTCAGTGGACTAAGTGGTGGCCAGACAGAGCTTGGGGTGTAGGACATTCTCTGGGTGTGTGGGGGAGGGCTCAGGACTCCTCAGCTAAGGGCAGGCTGGCTGGAGAGGCCTGAGGGAGCCTCAAGGGTGTCTGCACAGGTAACCAGCTGCCCCAGGGGCAGAGCTGTAGGGTCTGACAAGTAGGGGGAGGGGTATGCTTGGGGTGCTGAGTGGGGCTCTCCCTGGCAGGAGGCCCCAGCCCCCCACAGTATACCCCGTGGTACAGGCAGGTTCCACCTCTGTGTGCCTGGTCTGAGCTGGCAGTTTCTCCCGCCCCACGCTCCAGCCCTGGCAAAGCCCTGCACAATTATCCATGGCACCATGCACTTTTCCTCTGTGTGTGAGAGTCTGTGTTTATGCAAAGACAATAATTAGAGGTAAAGTCACAATTGGAAAATGAGCCCCAGCAAGTTGGAGGCTGGGTGGTTAAGGGTGCCCGTGCTTCCCCCAGAGCCTCTATTCCCATCCCCATGGCACATGCCCCACTCAGGGAAGTGGCAGAAATGCTCGGCACCCAAACATTCTGTTCTAAGGACCCGGGTCCAGGGAAACCAGGACGCAGAGAGGGTCGTCTCCACTCTGGGCATCATTGGTATGCAGGAGTTTTCAGGGCATGGTAACAGTGAAAGGACTTTCTGGGCAGAGGGGCCACACGTGAAGGAAGACGGAGACAGGGTGGGAACAGCGAGAGCAAGGACAGCAAGGCTCTTCCGCACCCCGGCTGCCTGATGTTCATCTGAGCACAGGCAGGAGGCTGGAGGCTGTGGTCATTCAAGAGACCAACTGTCCCTTGCAGCCATGGGCTTCCGCCCACAAGAAGGCAGTGGACCCAACCCAAGACTGTGTCTCTGTCCCCTGAGGAGCCTCCCCCAGGAGAGTGTGGGGCCCTCACTTGTCCACTGACCATCTGAGACATGTGCCAGCTGGGCAGCAGGACCCTGAGTTTTCTCCTCTATGAGGTGGGTGTGAAACAGGCTCCCCCAAAACAGCACCCAGCCCAGTTGGTGCTTAGTGGCCTTCAACCAGCACTGTCCTTCTGATACTCAATTTCCAGAAAGTCGGCCCAGCTTGCTCACAGTTTGGTTTGTTTGAGACAGAGTCCCGCTCAGTCGCCCAGGCTGGGGTGCAGTGGCCTCATCATAACCAATGTAGCCTCCCCTCCTGGGCTCAGGTGATCCTCCCATCTTGGCCTCCCCAGTAGGTAGCCCTTCAGGTATCACTATGCCCAGCTAAATTTTTTATTTTTTGTAGAACGAGGTCTTCTTATGTTATCCAGTCTGGTCTCCAACTTCTGAGTTCAAGTGATTCTCCCACCTGGGCCTGCCAGAGTCTCGGGAGCTTCCTTCTGGCTCTGACACCTACCTCCCCTCCTTTCCTACAGGCAGGACCACATTTTCCCACAGGGAGTCTGAAGGACAGGCATGTGGGGGTGCGTATGGGTGTGTATATGTGTGCAGTGGACGTGCATACATGTGTGTGCACATGTGCATTGGGCATGTGCTCTGTGTGCCAGACGTGTGTACATGTGTGAATTGGGCGTGTGTGTGTGCTGTGTTAGACGTGTGTGCACATGTGCATTGGGTGTGTGTGTGCCAGACATGTGTGCACATGTGCTGTGTGTTGTACTGTGTGTGTGCACTGGCTATGTGTGCACGGGGTATGTGGGTGCATGCATGTGTGTGTGTGTGTGTGCGCGCGCGCGCCATCCCTGTGCAGGGCCGGCTGTGCTGTGCCTGGCCCCCTCCTGTGTGATCACTGGTGAGTGCCTGTGGCCTGTGCCCGGGCCCCGTCCTTCTGCCGGCTGCTCAGGATGCTCACGTGCTGTGTGAGAGCCCTGTGGTTATTCCTGCTTTTTTGCCTATGGCTGACCACCTGTCCCCCAGAGTGCTATCTCACCCCCGACCCTGCATCTGTCTTTTGGGGTCCCAGAGCCACTCCTGGGTGTAACCCTAGCTGCTCAACTCTGCTGCGGCATCTGTAGTTTGCCTTATGGATTTTCAGGAACTGTTCCCCTTAGGGTGGAGGCTTTTGTTGCTGTTCAGCCTGCTTTCCCACATGGGTTGAGTCCTGCCTTCAGGAACCTCCTCACCTGGGGAGCAGGTGGCCTCTGGGCTGGGGAGGGCCTCCCTGTATGGCAGGCACCCAGGGACCCCAGGTCCAGCCATAGTATGTCCTGGATGTGGTAGTGTCCTGGGCCACAAGTGGGTCCATAAGGTACTGAATTGTGGAGGAGGAAGCCCTCTGTACCGCCTCCCTGCTCCTGCCCAAGTGCTCTGTCTGAACGGGAACTGGCCCCTAACCTTCGTGCTGGGTCAGAGGCAGCCAGAGGGAGGCCCCAGGAGCCAGAGCAGCCTCACAAGCAAACCCTGCTTCCCACCACCACTGCGGAAGCCTCGTCTTCTCACAGGGTCCTGGACCTCCGCTGGCCAGGCCCTTCCCCTCTACTTGGAACAGGAGGGAAGAGCCCACCTGTGAGGCCTGGGGCTCGTGTATCCCCAGGGGGAACCCCTCAGACCCGGAGTGGGACAGGGCACCACACCACAGCGGGGGCCCCAGGGGGACCGTGAAGCCAAGGCTGAGAGCAGGTGACAGGCCCCACGTGAACATACATGGTGTAAAAGGCAGAACCAAGCTGAGAGACGAGCCCCAGGGCTGGGGACATGTCTTTGGTACATATAATGAAGGGCTAATTTCCAATGAAAAGCAAAGGGCTCTTGCCCATGGATGAGAAAATGCACACACGTGTGTGCATCAGTATAAAAACGTGCAAAGCCATGGTCAGTCTGTGTGGGAAAGGTGCTTGACGTCACCATTAGGGTGCTACATGGCACCCACCTGCCCCACCGGGCGACCTCCTGGACTCAGAAGTGGCTCTTGGTGATGTGTGAGAAGCCTGAAAGGGTCCACGTCCGTTACAGCTGAGCAAAAATCCCAGTTTCCGGGCTCTGGGGGTCTGACACTCATAGGGTGGGAGATCGTGATGACACCCCACACCTGGGAGCCTCGGTGGCAGGGCTGACCCAGGAGGGGGAGAGTGAGCCCCCAGTGTATCCCCAGTTCTGAGGCCACAGCTCGGTCTAGCAGGAGCTCAGGGCAGTGGCTAGGCTGTGGTGGCCCAATGTCCACATAGGGAGGGAAGGCAGGTGCCTGGCTGTGACACAGAGGAGAGGGACCAGAGCACCCTGTCCTTCACATGGCCTTGGGCCTGTCCTGGTGTCAGGGGCCCCAGGTGCAGAGGGACATCTCTGCAAGTGTGGGTCTCGGGCAGGATTAGGGTGACAGTCTGTTGGGATGGGGGCTGGTCCTGGACCTCAGCATATCCTGGCTCCCTGGCCAGGAACCCCTGAGACCCCAGGCTTCCAGAGGCCAAAGGGAAGACTCAGGGGAGGAAGCTGTAGTGGGGGCGACGGCCTTACCCACCAAGCTGCTCTGGACCACGACCAAGAGCTGGGTTGGGAGCAGGCAGTGGGTCCCTGCGGCTGGGGCTGGAGGAGGTGGAGGCCCTCAGGCGGGGAGCTGTGCAGGGCAGGTGCTGCCATGTTGCTGGACTGAGTCTGAGCTGCAGCCTCACTCTGCAGGCCTTGTGAAGCTGGGGATCCACTGTGTCACGTGCCAGAAAGTCGCCATCAAGATTGTGAACAGAGAGAAGCTCAGCGAGTCTGTGCTGATGAAGGTGAGGCATCAGCCAGGGCCGCGCAGGACCTGCCACCACAGCACGAGGCCCCACACGTCCCTTCTCTGGGTTGCCCCTCACGTTGCCCTGCCTGCCTCCCTGGCCTGGGTACAGGCCCTCAGCTGGCCAGTTGAGAGCTGTCCCAACCCACTAGGCCTGCTGGCTAGGCTTTGATGCTTAGTTAAGACCCAGAGGAGAGCCCTGCTTCTGAAGGCTCCTGTGGGGCTGGTCTCCCTGGCCTGGGATGGTGGAGCCTGGCACCCCTGGGAACTGGACAGACCCTGTGTTGGGGAGGACACCTGATCTCCCCTCCCCCAGCCTGTCAACGGAAAATGGGCTTCGCAGGCCTCGAGGTTTTCTGGAAGCTGACCAAAAGCCAAAGACTGTGAACCAAGGCCAGCACTTGAGCCAAGTGCCTGAACATTCTCTGAGGCCCTTCTGAGTTACTTCTCCCCTAGCACAAGGCAGGAAAGGGAGGGTGGGAGCAGTTGGTCTGGCATTCATGGATGCTACTGACAGGGGAGCCTGTGGGGTTGAAGGTCAAGTTCAAATGGCTGAATGGGGGAGCTGAGGCACAGGTGGGTCTGACCCACCCTGAGGAGGAAGGCTCCCTGTGTGCACAGAGCCCTGAGGAAAGGGGCCAGCTGGCTGCGTCCCTGGTGGCACCCACCCAGGACATGGCTCCTCATCAGGATGGGGCATCCTCTGTCCAGGCACACCAGGGCCCTTTCTGCCTCTCCCAGGGTCACAGTAGCAGCAGAGGCTGTGGGCAGGGACAGACAGGTTTCCCACAAGAGGGTCTGAGCCCTGGCTCCCAACTGAGGCCTGGAGATTGACTCTGCCTGTTCTTGAGGCACCAACCCTGAAACCGAGGCCCCAGCATCCAGGCAGCTGTCAGCCTGGTGCTGGGGTCCCGCAAGCCATGCAAACCATGTTCCAACTCCCCACAGGTGGAGCGGGAGATCGCCATCCTAAAGCTCATAGAGCACCCACACGTTCTGAAGCTGCACGACGTTTACGAAAACAAAAAATATTTGTAGGTATTGCTGGGTCTGCAGAGCTGGGGGTGTGGGGTGGGTGGCCAGATAGGCCTAGGGGGTCCCTGCTTCTCAACTGGCTTGTGGCCACCCTGAGGAGCTCACAGAGCCAACAACTAGAGGCCAGCGGTGGTCGTGGCTAGCTGGGGCCTGGGGTCAAGGGAGGAGAGTCAGATCATGCTCCAACCCTGGAGCCTGCACCCACCACAGCTGTGGTGCCAGCAGAAATCTCTGTGTGTGCAGGTAGGCCCGAGCGGGAGCCTGGGCAACTCTTGGGAGTGGCTGTGGTGGTCACTCACCAGGCAGGGCCATCTATGTGGGGACAGAGGAAGAAGCAACGGGTTGCCCTGGGGTCCTCCACCATGTGGTCCTGGGAGTCCCAGTGATGCCCCCCTGGCCCTTGGCTTGCCCCCAGTTGAGCGCCTGGAGGTGCCAGGCACCAAGAGGTCAGGAGTGGGTTGGGGGCTGCCCTGGTGGGAGGCCTGGGACCCATTAGAGGACCTGGCCATGCTGAGCCTTAGCTACGCCCTGGCATCGGTTGCCCCCCAGACCTTGGCCTCCCACTTCCTTGGGCCCAGCATGGCCCCCAAAGCTGGTTGCCAGCTTGTAACAGTGTAAAAAAGTGTGGAGCAGCCCTGCCATGGCAGGCCACTGTCATCACCATGGGCCTGGGGGCGGGAACAGATAGGTCCTCAGCCCCTATGCCTGAGGAGTGTGGGACCAAGGTGATGGCTAAGGGCAGGGGTCAAGGTCCATACCTCCTCTGCTCCCACCTCCTCAGCTCACAAGCACCTACCTCACAGCATCCTGGTGCTATCTTGTGAGTTTGGGGTGGGGTAGGGGCCGGGAGAGGCCCCATCCACACTGTGTAGGGATCAGCCACTTCTATGCTTCTGTGTGATGGGGAGAGCCAAGGGGGACTGCACTGCAGGGGGCTCAGGGCTAGCAAACGCCTGGGATGGAGCAGGGTGTCCAGTGCCCTTGCTGGGGCCACAGCCTAATGCAGCCCTCCCTCCAGCTGCCAGGGCACAGCCCCAGGCAGCATCTGGGCTGTGCTGAGCCCTTGCTGGGGCCACAGCAAGGACCAGCCCCCTGCTAAGATCCCACCCCGGGGCTCAGCTCTGCTCCACAGCTGCCCCTAGTGTGCTGTGACCCCACATCCAGTCCTGCAGCCCTCACAGGAACCACCCCTCTGTCACCCATGTGACCAAGACCCCATGGCTGGCTCCTACCCCTGCCCCCCAGGTGGGGAGGCCCCACCAGACACTCCCCAGGAACACACACACCACACAGCCGCCACACAGAGCCCCTGCCTCGTGCTGCTGGTGCCTGCAGGCATGAGGTCCTCACTCTGCAGACCCAGGCGCAGGAAACTGCTAAGCCTCTGGGACGATTCCCACCCCACCCCCGCTTGGGCCTGAGGCACAGGCCACATGCAGCTAGAAAGCCCAAGGCGGCGCCTGTGGGTCAGTGGGTAGGGCTCTGGCCCCATATACTGAGGGCAGGGTCAAACCCAACCCTGGCCAAACTGCAACAAAAAATAGCCGGGCATTGTGGTGGGTGCCTGTGGTCCCAGCTACTTGGGAGATTGAGGCAAGAGAATTGCCTAGGCCCAGGAGTTGAAGGTTGCTGTGAGCTGTGACACCATAGCACTCTACCGAGGGTGATAAAGTGAGACTGTCTCAAAAAAAGAGGAAAGCCCAAGGCTGTGCCCCGACTGCAGACTTGCACTGGTCCAGTTCTGCTGAGAGGCAGCTGACCCCTCCCTCCCCCAGGGTGCCTACAAACTCCTATTTTCTGAAATCCCCATCAAGGGACCACCCAGGGAACCTGGCAGTCTGAGGTCTGACCTGCTCCGACACCTTAGCCTGGGTAGCCAGGGAGGGTTCAGCGGACAGTTCCAGCTAAGGCTCCTCTGGGGCCCCCATGGCCAGACCGTCGCACAGCTGGGCACATGGGACACCTGCCTCCCACAGGTACCTGGTGCTAGAACACGTGTCTGGCGGGGAGCTCTTTGACTACCTGGTGAAGAAGGGCCGGCTGACCCCCAAAGAGGCCCGAAAGTTCTTCCGGCAGATCATCTCAGCGCTGGACTTCTGCCACAGCCACTCCATATGGTGGGATCCCTGCCCTGGGCCCTCCCCCAGGGACCCCTTCCCTAGGGTCCCTCTCCCCACATGCCTCCATCCTTCTGGCGTCCCCTCCCTCAGGCATCCCCATTCTCCAGGCACCCCTGTCACCCAGGCATCCCATCCCCCAGGTGCCCCAACCCCCAGGCATCCCCATCCCTCGCCCCTTCCCTTGCAAAGGACAGTGGGTCTTTGCCAACATCCCATGGTTCTCAGGAAGGTTGTGCCAGGTCCCCCTCTAAGGGCTGTAGGATACCCCTTAGCATTTACAGGGGCCCAGCAAGGCCCATGGAGTTATCCACAGCAGATTTGATGGGAACAGAAACCCTGGGGCTGGCTGAGGTCACCAGGATGCTGCCCAAGGATCAGGTCTGGGGGCCAGGCAGGCAGCTTCTGATTGGCTGCCTGTGATATCACCAGACTGAGCTGCCATTGGCTGCTGTTGGGAGTTTGGGGAAGGGATGGCCCTGGGCTGGGGTCTCCCTGGCCAGAACCGGCCAGGTCAGCTCTCTGAACTCCCCAGCCACAGGGATTTGAAGCCTGAGAACCTTCTGCTGGACGAGAAGAACAACATCCGGGTTGCAGACTTCGGCATGGCATCCCTGCAGGTGGGCGACAGCCTGCTGGAGACCAGCTGCGGGTGAGTGGGGTGAGTGGGGCCACCGCCACGCTGCACCGTCTGCAGCAAGGTTGGGTGGACACTGCAGCCTGGGGCCTGACCAACCCCACCTTTGGCACCCTCAGCCTCCCGTGTGCAAGCAGGAGGGTGAGGCAAATGGCCACAGCTGCCCTGCCAGGTTGAGGCTGGGACAGGTTTCCATCTGCATACCCACTCTCAGCTGTGGGGCACAGACAGCCTTAAGCGCAGTGGCCTCCAGGCCTAGTCTCCCCCAAGAAGCCTGTGGGGGTCTGGCCCCACTGTACAGTGTGTCTGGGGTGTGAGAGCAGGTCTGGGTGGGGCCGATGGCCAGGCCTAGTGATGAGTCCTGGGCCTCTGTTCCCAGCCTGTCCCAAACCTACTGCTTTTGCTTTCAGGTCCCCCCACTATGCCTGCCCGGAGGTGATCCGGGTGAGTAGCCAGCAGATGTCCCTGGGGCCACAGGCCAATCCCACTGGGCAAGACCCTGGGGCCCAACTCCTTCCCAGACCCTCTGCCCTGACCCCTAGAACTTTGGGCCCTGTGCCTGCCAACGCCCTGGACACTGCCATCCATAGGGGGAGAAGTACGACGGCCGCAAGGCGGACGTGTGGAGCTGTGGTGTGATCCTGTTTGCCTTGCTGGTGGTGAGTCCAGACCCCTGGCGAGAGCCGTGCTTCCAACCTGCTCACCCAGTCCCAGTGGCCCCAGCCCCACCCCAGCCGGGCCAAGCCCTGCCCCCGCCCTGCCCCCGCCCTGCCCCACCTGGCCAGGCCTTGCCTCACCCCAACCTAGGCCCCACCCTGTGCCCGCGCCCTCTGACCACCACTGCCTGCAGGGGGCGCTGCCCTTCGACGACGACAACCTACGGCAGCTGCTGGAGAAGGTCAAGCGGGGTGTGTTCCACATGCCGCACTTCATCCCACCCGACTGCCAGAGCCTGCTGCGGGGCATGATCGAGGTGGACGCCGCGAGGCGCCTCACGGTGCGTCCTGCTCTCCCTGTGCCAAGGTCTCCTCCAGGGCCCGGGGGCTTCAGTAACAGGTGTGGCTGGGTGTCCCCACCTGTGCCTGAGTGTGGTGCCCAGGTGCGTGTGTGGAGGCATGTCTGCAGTTGTGCGGAGCATCCTGCAGGTGTGTAAGATCCTTGTGCAGGTGTGTGGTGACATACCCAGAGGTGTGGGGCTTTGCCCAGATGTGTGGAGACGCATGTACTGGTGTGTGGGGACGTGTTTACATGCCTACAGGTGTAAGGCATTGCCCAGGGTTGTGTGTCGGCATGTCTGCAGGTGGGATGTGTCTGTAGGTAGGGAGGCATCCTGCAGGTGTGTAGGATCATTGTGCAGGTGTGTGGGGACAGGTATACAGGTATGTGGGGCATTGCTCAGGTGTGTGGGGACACGTCCACAGGTTTGTGGGGTGTTACTGAAGTGTGTGGGGACGTGTCCATAGGTGTGGGGCATTGCCCAGGAGTTATGCAGGTGTTATGGGCAGGGGTGTTGCCCAGGTGTGTAAGGAGATTGTACAGGTGTGGAGGGTGTGTACAGGTCTGTGGGAGGGTCTGCACAGGTATGTGTGGGTAGACATGTGTGAGCTTGTTCCAGGTCTATGTTTTGGTACATATACAGGTATGTGTGGGTGTGTGCCTGAGTGTGTGGGGTTGGGTGTGTGCACGGGTGTGTGCACAGGTGTGTGACAGACCTGTG
Source organism: Perodicticus potto (assembly GCA_963574655.1). Lineage (NCBI taxonomy): Eukaryota > Metazoa > Chordata > Mammalia > Primates > Lorisidae > Perodicticus > Perodicticus potto. The sequence continues at coordinate 67,227 of CAUYRH010025992.1, forward strand.
CCCATGAGTGTGCTATGGCAATGGTGACCCCTATTACCGCCATCCTGCCTCTGGATGCTCTTGGGGCAAGGCCTCAGGCAGTGTGAATGGTTCCTGAGTGGCCCCACCAATTGTGGAGTGGGCACCGGGCCAGTCATTCACACCGGCTTCCTCCAGGACTGTCCAGTGTCAGGACAGTAGTTGCTTTCCACCCCGTGAGCTTCCCCCGAGTCAGGGTGGGGAGAAGGGGCCTCCTGCTCTCACCTGCACCCAGCTCTGCCTTGCCGCACAGGTGGGCCAGGCGCCCAGCTTCAGCTCCTTCTAGCTGCTCCCTGCTTCATGCCTTGGGTCCCTCCTGGAGCCCATGGGCCTGGCCCCGGGCAGCATAGGTGACTGTGCCTGCTGTGACTCCAGCTGCCCCGCCTCACCTCCCCCCTGCCCAGGCCCCTGCCCTGCCTGGCAACCCTTCCCGACTTCTCTCCTGCCCTAGACCCGCATTTCCTCCTCCATGTGGGGTGCAGGGCAGGGTGCTGGCTGGCCTGTGGGACACAGCCCCTCCGCTGCTGCCCACTCCTTGGCCTGCCCTCCCCTTTCGCTCTCCACACCCCTCCCCTGACTTCCTGCTCTATACTAACTCCTGTTTCTCTTTCCTTGTAGCTAGAGCACATTCAGAAACACATATGGTATATGTAAGTAGCTCTTCACCCACTAATCACCTGCTTGCCTGTCGCTGTGGCCTGGAGGCCCTGCCAGGGGCACTGGGGGAGGGCGCAGGCCAGTGCAGGCCCTGCCCTCACCCTGGCCCTCTGTGCGGGGTGCGGGGGTGCGGGCAGGACGCAGGAGGCCTGCAGGGCCGGGTGCAGGGAGAGCGGCAGGACCTGGGACCAGGCGAGGGCAGCCTCCCACCCTCCGGCCTGCTGCCTCAGGGTGGGGAGGAGGAGCCTCAGACAGGCCACAGGGAATGATGGATGGTGGGGTCTTTGTCCACAGAGGGGGCAAGAATGAGCCTGAGCCGGAGCAGCCCGTGCCCCGCAAGGTGCAGATCCGCTCCCTGCCCAGTCTGGACGACATCGACCCAGACGTGCTGGACAGCATGCACTCATTGGGCTGCTTCCGGGACCGCAATAAGCTGCTGCAGGACCTGCTGTCCGAGGAGTGCGTGGGGACCTCGCAGGGGCGGGAGGGCAGCTGCTGGGCGTGAGGGCACGTGTGCCAGCACCCACACCTCTCCTGCTGCAGGGAGAACCAGGAGAAGATGATTTACTTCCTCCTCCTAGACCGGAAGGAGAGGTACCCAAGCCAGGAGGATGAAGACCTGCCCCCCCGGAACGAGATAGGTATGGCTGGTGAGCCTGGCCCTGCACCCCAAAGTCCAGGGTCACCTGCATGACCACCATCTGTGCGCAGACCCTCCCCGGAAGCGCGTGGACTCGCCAATGCTGAACCGCCATGGCAAGCGGCGGCCAGAGCGCAAATCCATGGAGGTGCTCAGTGTGACAGACGGCGGCTCCCCGGTGCCTGCACGGCGAGCCATCGAGATGGCCCAGCACAGCCAGAGGTATGTGGTGTCCACTTCCAGGGTTAGGTTACAGCCCACACCGCTCACGGGCTGCCTTGGTTGACCTCTGCCCACTGGTCTGGATCCAGACTGAGGCCATGGTGTGGGGCAGGGCTGCAGGAGACTCTGCGGCTGGCTTATGACTGCTGCCTCTGGTGGGGTCACTTCCACCTCCCAGGCCTATAAGCTGTGTCAAGTGTGGGAGTGGAGAGTCTTTGCTGCAGGGGCAGTGTGGGGTGGTAGTTGCTCTGTCCTCTTCTGGGACTGCCCCCCGCACCTCCATGGCAGGTGCCGCTGTGCAGGGTGAGTGGCCATTTCCTCCTGCTGTAGGGGCATGAGGAGCACAGAGCCCTGGACCTGCCCGAGGCAGCTGTAGACCTGTGTGCTGCACTCTGGGGGGTGTAGCCAAAGGAGGGCCAAGGCCTGTCCCAGCATCTGCCATGGGCAGCTATTGTGTGGAGGGCCAGACACTGTGACCCTTCCTGTGGGGGACTGGGCTCAAGCAGTTGGGGCTGGGAGGCCTGGGGCTGGATCCACAGGAAGCTGGTCTTGTCCCCTTGTCCACCCAAGGCCCAGCAGTCCCTTGCTGAAGACCCTCAGTGCCACAGCCTATGGTGTGCTAGGGAGGATGCCAGGACAGGCCACACAGGGCTCTGGAGGATTGCCCTGGACACACAGGCATAAGGGCCCTCCGTCCCCTGGAAGCTCTAGTCCTCCTCTGGAAGGGGCCCTCGGGAGAGGAGTCTCAGCCCCATACTGTGTCCTCAGGTCTCGATCCATCAGTGGAGCCTCCTCAGGCCTGTCCACGAGCCCACTCAGCAGCCCCCGGGTGAGTGACCACAGCTAGTCCCAGGCTACAGGGCTGCGTCCTCCACCTGTCCAAGTGTGCCAGGGTGGGGGGACAGGCTGCTGCTACCCTGCCAGGAAGCAGTCCCCACTGTGCAGAGGCTTGGGGCTCGGGCTGCTCCCGCTAACTGCACGTTTTTTTTTTGTTTTGTTTTGTTTTCTCGTCTGTCACTTGTTTTCCTTTGTGGCAACCCCGTCCCCCACGCCTGCTGCTTCCCCGTGGCCTGGCCGTCTGGCCCTGCTCACATGCATCTGGTCCGGGGCATGTGCATGTGCGTGCATGTGGCGGGCGGGCCGGGCCTCACCCTACTGCTTGCTGCCTGTGTCCCCGTAGCCTGTTAGAAAGTTTGTTCTGCCCCCCCAACTCCCCACACCGGCCTGTGCGGCATGCCCCCCAGCCACCATCATGGAGCCCGAAGCTTGTCGAAGCACCTCACGGCCCGGACACGTCCTCCCTCCACAGGCCGCCCCACGGCCCAACCCCAAGACCCAGACCTTGCCGTGCAAGGCCAAGCTGACCGACAGGCCTCTGCAGGGCACCAAGTCCAACCCGCTCCCAGCCAGCACCCAGGCCTGGCCTCCCGCCACCAGCCTGGGCCCTACCCGGCTCCCACCCACCGGGACTGAACCAAACACCAAATCTGTCCCCACCATACAGGTGACCCCTCACCCCTCACCAAGGGGCAGTCCCCTCCCTACCCCCAAGGGGACGCCTGTCCACACGCCAAAGGAGAGCCCAGCCGGCACACCCAACCCCACACCGCCGTCCAGCCCCAGTGTTGGAGGAGTGCCCTGGAGGACGCGGCTCAACTCTATCAAGAATAGCTTCCTGGGGTCACCCCGTTTCCACCGCCGGAAACTGCAGGGTGAGCCCACCCAGGGGGCTCCAGACAAAGCAAGGGTGGGGAGAAGGGCTGCCATGGTGGGGGCACCGGAGGCAGCTGCCAACTCTGAGAGCAGCCAGCACCTGCCCCACAGCCTCCACATACCTGTGCCTTTGACGGCATGGGGCAGCAGGCTCTGTCCACCAGATAACAGCTAGCACCTCTGGGTGTTTATGTGTCCCTGAGCCTCCCACTGAGCATGTCATGGGCCAGGCCCACCAGGGAGGCACTGCCGTAGTGTGGGTGCTGGCTGACTGCAGACCCTGTGGCATGGTGCTGAGGGCCAGCAGACACTGGCCTGCCTAGTCTGGGGCTGGCCTGAGGCCAGAGGAGGCTCCCACAGCCCTTCAGTGGCCAGGAGCTAGGGGGCTTGGGGGGGGGACCTGTGCCCCTGGGCAGGTGGGCTCCTAAAGACCCTGCCTCGGTGCAGGGTGGCCCGAGGCAGGGAGGCAGCACACTTACTGGGCCTCCCCCCCATCCCACGCGCAGTCCCAACACCGGAGGAGATGTCCAATCTGACCCCGGAGTCGTCCCCAGAGTAAGTGGCCTCTGCTTAGGTTCTGACACCGGGTAGCTGGGGAGGAAGGAGACAGACAGAGCTCCTGCATGTCCTCCTGGGCCCTTCGGGCTGTCAGGTCCCTTCCAGCTCTGCTATTGGGGGCCCAGTGGGAGGTCCCCAGCTCAGGGGCCACTGCCCAGGGGGCCTGGGGTTGGCTGAAGCTGAGTGAGGGGCACTGGGCAGAGTCCCCAAGGCCTGGGCTCCCCATAGGCAGAAACAGGGGCTCATAGAAATGGTCAGGTCTTCAGGAGGAGGAAGGACTGGTGATGGGACAGCAGGCAGAAACACATGGGAGATAGTAGGTGGCCTTGGCAGAATCCAGACGTGGATGGGGCTGGGAGTAGGTGCAGGGCAGGGTGGGCTGGCTGGAAGCCTGGCCCCTGCCTTTCTGAGCCCGGGGCTCAGCACCATGCAAGAGGAAGCCATGGAGGATGCAGCTGTGGACTTTGGATATTAAGATGTCTTCCCTTCCTGGTGTCCAGCCCCTCCACAATGACCCTTGCAGCGGGGCAGTGTCTCAGTGGCTTACAGTGTACACACATGAACACGCAGGATGAACCCATGCAGGGCAGCAGCAAGGAGCAGCGGCTAGGCCAGGGCCGCAGGGGCCTTGGACAAGTGACCTCAGGAAACAGCCAAAGGGAGAGATCTTTATCCTGCCCTCGGCGCTAAACAAGGGCCTGTCAGGAAGCTGCTCGTTCCGCACCAAGTCCTCCAGGAGAATCATCTTTATTTGGGGACTGGCATCCCACGGAGCTGGACTTTCTGGGCCAGCTGGGCCACCCACAGGCAGGCGCACAGTGAGCCCCGAGGCCCTTGGTTCAGGGCATCACATCTGACAGGCCCAAAGCTGTGGTTCCTGCTGCCGCCAAACACTTTCACAAGCTCAGTGGTCATCGCCTTTCTCAGAAGAGTTTGGACAGATGCCCAGTTGCATGGAGCCAGCCCAGTGGCCCATGCTTTCTCCCCCCAGGCCCTCCTGAGGGTCCAGCATGATTCTCCTGCCAACAGCTGCCCCTCAGGAAGACAAACTCGCCGGCGTCCACCACACATGCTGCCAGCCTAGGTTTCCAGATGCCAGCTGGCCCATGTGCGTATTGCCACATTAGGAGCCAGTTCCTGAGGTTATCTAAGATATGTAGCATGGGAACCCAAGTGAGGCCTGATGTGGAGTCTGGACTCTGCAGGCAGGAGCTCAGGCAGTTTCCTCATTGCAGTCTTGAGAGAATTCTTCCTTTTCTGTTCCCTCAGTCTTTTCCTCTTAAGCCCTTCAACTGATGGGACATGACCTGCTAGCCATCGGAGTGGCCAGCATGGCTCAAAGGCCCCAGGGCGAGCTGCTGGTTGTCTCTAAAATGCCTTCATACTAATGTCTGGATGGTGTTTACCCGCTAGGCCCACCACCACATGCCTGCCCTCTCAGACGCTGGACTGTGTTTGACAAATGCCACCTTACCAGGTTCCAAAGTACAAAAAAATCAGTTTTTTTTGGTCACCTTTATCAAGGGAGGAACATGCAGAAACCCCCAATCTATGGTTTCCTGAACCACCTGGAGACTTTGAGTTCCTCAAGCAGCAGGCTGTGGTATGGGGCTGGTGTGTGGCAGTGCCAAGGCGGCCAAGATGGCAAAGCACCAACTGGTGTCCCAGACACGGGTGTGGTCTCATGGCCTCCTCCTGGTCCCTGCCTCTTTGGAGCCCTGGCCCCCAGCCTGGGTGGAACATGAGATTAGTGGAACCCAGGTGACATGTCCATGCTGTAGCTTCAAGGGAAGCCTTCCCAGATGTATCAGTTAGCTACGGCTACGTGACAAACGATCCAGAGCTTTAGCAGTTCAAAGAACACATACCATCTTGCAGCTTCTGTGGGTCAAGAATCTGGACACGGCTCTGCTGGGCACAATGCTGTGGGGACTGCAGTCAACACCAGGCTGCTTCCAAGTTCCATGGTTGTGGGTGGGATGCAGGTCCTTGCAGGCTATTGGGCAGGGCCTCCATGCTATGTCAGTGGGTAGCTGGCCAGCAAGATGTGAGTGAACAGCCTGTGACCTCACTCAGAGTGACACCTCCTCATACTTCCCAGACCCTCCTGGTTAGAGGCAAGTAACCTCACTTGGGGCGGGGAGGGGCCACAGGTACATCGAGATGCCAGCATCAGCCCTGCCCCCACGGGGTGTCCCTAGACTTAGGAATGGGCAGCAAGCTGGAAGGATGGTGCCCTAGAAGGATGGCATGCAGGGGGAGAGCTGCATGCAGGTGGGGACTGGGGTGGGGGCGTGAGCACCAAGGCTGGCAGGCAAACGGGTGGGGCTGTGCCAGGCTGAGGAGCTATGATCAGGGGCAAGTGAGTCCTGTAGCACATCACACAAGCCCTGGATGCGGTTGGCTCATCACAAGGGCCTCTGGGCACTGAAGGCCATGTGGCTGTGGTGGGATCTGTGCAGACCGACTCTTTCCCTGCCAGATCTGGAGGTCTAGAGTGGGCAGTAGCCTGCCAGGCAGGGGCAACAGGTACATGGCGGCCATGCAGGACAGGAGTGCAACTCCGGGGAGTGAGGTGACCCTCAGGAGGGAGGGGCACAGCTCCCCAGCTCCCCAGCACAGTACTGACCACATCACCCTGAAGCTCAACAGGCACAGTAGAGCAGGGCAGGGCCTGGTAGCTGGTTAGAGAACCAAAGTTAGGCCAGGGACAGGTTCAGGTGTTTGGATTTGGAGTGGAGCATATGGATTAGGGCCTTTGTGTTGGGGTCACAGAATCAGGGTTAGGGTGCTCACGTTTGGGTTAGAGTTTTTGGCTGTGTTAGGGCTTTTGGGGTAGGATTGGGAGCTTTGGGACAGGGTTAAGATGTTTGGGGGGTTTGGATGTGGGCATTTGGGGTCAGACAGGGTGTTGGGTGTTTAGGTTAGGGTGTGGGTTAGGGTTAAGGCATTTGGGATAAGGTTGGAGCATTCAGGGCAGGGCTTGGTTGGGGCTCTGGAGAGAGCTGACCCCATCTCGGTGCCCCGGCCCAGGTCAGGGCAGCAGGTGTGTGCGCCAGGCGCCACACGCTGCCCACAGCAGTTTGTTCCCATGTCCAGGCTGGCCAAGAAGTCCTGGTTTGGCAACTTCATCACGCTGGAGAAGGAGGAGCAGATCTTCGTGGTCATCAAGGACAAGCCCCTCAGCTCCATCAAGGCCGACATTGTGCATGCCTTCCTGTCGGTGAGCCCCGCCGGCAGGACCATGGGTGTCCGCTGTCCATGTGCCTCCACTGTCCATGTGCCTCCCTTCACCGGCCAAGCACTCTCTACTGCCTACCTTGGGCCACCGGGGCCCCAACAACTCCCTGAGATCCAGGGTGACGCAGGCAGCACACACCTCAGAGGGAGGGGACAGCAGAGGCATGACTGTGACCCCCAGGAGCCTGTATGGGACCTGCTACCATTGGGTGGATACCTGGCCCCAGCTTTGTCTCCTATGCCTGAGTTTGCCCCCAAGCTGAGCTGGCCTCTGCCCGCCGAGCATGGTGGCACCCCACAGGGTGCACTGTGCACCACGCCTTGGTGGGCTTTGTTTTCACTGGGGATCTTTGGGATATGAAAAGCAGAAAGGGATGTTAAAGTCCCCAGCCCAGCCCAATCCCCAGGACTGCCCAACCCCCACATGCTGGCACATGGCTGGGGGAGTCACCCTGTCCTAAGATGGCTCCCTCTGGGCAGTGGGCTAGTGGCACACATGGCAGGAACAGACCAGAATACGTGTAGTGGCCTCTAGTACAGGGCTGGCCTCGCCCTGGTCCCTTGGGGTTCCCCGCATCCCTCCCCGTGCAGCTTGGCGCCCTTCCCTCCACCCACATCCCTAGTGCTGTCCTGGGCATCAGAGCCCTGTGTGCTGGGGGACCAAGTTCTACTGCACATTCTCCAGGCAGAAGGCCACTGTCCCCACACATGGCAGGAAGCAGTGGGTCCCAGACTCCTCCCTCCCATCCCGTGTCTAAGGCTCTCTGACAAAGCCTGCCTCCTGTTCTGCCTGCCTGCCTGTGTTCAGTCTGTGTGGGAAACCCCCAGCCTGCCTGGAAGGACTCCCCATGCCTACCTGTAGGTCCTAGCCCACATCCTCCTGGGCTGGGGGCCCTAGAGAGCGGGGCTGGATGTGCCTCCCCACTGTTCTGTTACTTACAAGAGGGCTGGAGCCGCAGAGGCCTTGCTTACTCCACCCCGTCACTCTGCAGATCCCCAGCCTTGGTCACAGCGTCATCTCCCAGACAAGCTTCCGGGCTGAGTACAAAGCGACTGGAGGCCCAGCCGTGTTCCAGAAGCCTGTAAAGTTCCAAGTGGACATCACTTACACAGAGGGCGGGGAAGCCCAGAAGGAGAATGGCATCTACTCCGTCACCTTCACTCTTCTCTCAGGTGAGCCGGTGGCCAAGGGGGCAGCCTTGGGCCCAGCCCTGCCCAGGGGTGTAACAGTATGCCTCCCCCAGGCCCAAGCCGCCGCTTCAAGAGGGTGGTGGAGACCATCCAGGCCCAGCTGCTGAGCACACATGACCAGCCGGCGGCCCAGCACTTGGCAGGTGAGGGGCTCAGCTCGTCTGGTGCAATGAGGACGGGAGGCATGACGATCTCAGGGAGCAGGGCCCCCTGCACGGTGGGCCCGGCCCACCTCTGCACTCCAGGGATGTAGGGCCAGCTGCACCACACTGAAAGGTGCCTCTTGTCCACTGTAGAACCCCCCCCGCCAGCGCCAGGACTAAGCTGGGGTGCTGGGCTTAAGGGCCAGAAGGTGGCCACCAGCTACGAGAGTAGCCTCTGACGCTGGCAGGTAAGGTATCCGACCTGCCACCGGGGCGGGGAGGGGGCTGCGGGCACGTCCTGAGAAGGGCACCCATGCCCTCCTGTAGGTCCCAGCCAGGACAGCCAAGCATGCCCCAGGCAACCAGACCATCTGCTGGGCAGCCAGACATAGGGGCAGCTGCACAGGCCCTGAGAGGGCACCTCCACCACAGCACCCTAGAAGGGCCACGGTCTGCCCAGTGTGCTGCAGCCCCCTAGCATTTCCTGACTGCTCGGAGCCCTGTCTCAGACAGGCAGAGGGGCCAGAGGCTCAACTAAAGCAGGGCAAGGGGCTGCCCAGGCTCTGGCAGGGAAGGGGCACCACCTGCTCCCCTGGGCTGGCATGTGACAGGGCAGGTGCATGGGCTCAGTCTTAGCACTGGTGAGCAGACACGCATCCAAATGGCTGTACAGCGTGGGCGTCACTGACAGTCATGCTAACCCTAACCTACCCAAAGCCTCTCTGATCCCCTACAGTGGTCTAGGCCCTCAGTGGGCCCTTTTCCCAGCCTGTCTTCTTTATTAGGTGTGGCCTGCTGGGGTCACCACCTGTGCTTCTGGGTGGGGTCCTGGAGGCCGGAGCTGGCCCCACCCCCACCCCACCATCCTCATCCCACCCTCATCCCATCGCCTGTGGACAAACCCCCCAAACCGTCATCACCATTGGTGGGTGGAGGCTGAGCCCCAGGAGCCCTGGCCCTAACCCAGGCACCACGGGCCTAAATCATGGCCCTGGAAGTGGGTGGGTGTGGTGGCAACGGAATGGGGCAGGTCCCCAGGCAGCAGTAGGCATGGTCATATGGATGAGGCTGCAGACGCTGTGCTGTCAACCCATAGTGACTTCTGGCTCCTTGAGCCTTTAAGGCCTGTCTTAGGGAGGGAAACTGAGGCCTGGGAACATGGAGGCGAGGGAGGGTCAGAGCTTGTCCAGAGGGGCAAGCAAAGACAGGTCTGGTGAGCTGCAGGGTCCCTTAATCTGCAGTGACTACCCAGCACCAGGTGTCTCTCTGCTCCTGGCTGGGTGGCAGGGCTCAACGGGGCTCAACCTGAGCCCCGCATCACAAGGTATAGCCCTGTTCCTCAGCACAGATTCCTGTGCAAAGTGCTGGCGCCACAGTAAGCAAGGTGGACACACCCTCCCGCTGGGCCCCATTCCGGCCCTGCCCTGACTCTTGGGTACCTACTCTGGGCCCATCTAGCTCTCCTTGAGACTTGAGGCAACCAGCCTGGGACCCAGCCTGTCCCGCTGGGGCCCCCAAGGATCTCCCTACGCCTGCACTCCTACACTGAACTTTGTTGTCTGTGAGCTTGGCTCTGAGTCCCCACAGGAGGTCCTTAGGCACCGCCAGTTCCTCAGAGGATCTGGTGGCCACCCTGGTGGGGACCCCAGCTGGCCAGGGGCGGCAGGGTGGAGACTGAGGCCCCCAGCAAGTCAGATGGGTGAGGGTCTTGAAGGAACAGCACCCTCTCCAGGCCAGGTCACAACCCCAGCTCTGGTTTCCTGCCAGTACTGACACACCCTTCCCAGCACAGGATGAGAAAGGGATGAGAAAGGGGGTGCCAGGATGAGCTGAGGGGCGACTGGAAGCTACCAGCCCAGCACTGCTGAGAGGCTGAGTGCAGGTGCATGTGGCCAGAGGACACGGGAGGGGCTGGCAGACATGGGGCAACCACCAAATCCAGTCTCAAGGCTCTGGCTGTAGGGGACCCTCCACTGCCCAGATGTCTCTGGTCTGCCCCGCCCAGCCCTCATGCTGCGGGGCACCTATAACTGGCTGTCCCCCTCTGGGCCCGCCCACTTCTAGCCCCACCCTCTCTGGGGCTGCCTAGTCCCAGCCGGGCTCCTCTGAGTCCATCCCCTTCTAGCTCCGCCCTTCTCCCCCGTGTCTGCCCAGTCCCAGCTCCGCCCCCTTTGGGGCTGCCCATTCCCAGCCCGGGCCAGAGGCTGTGGTCAGCCTTCCAGCCCACGGTCCCAGGGGCAGCCTTTTCACTCTCTCCCCCTCCTCTCTCCGTTCTGTGCTCCAGACACCACTAACTGTATGGAAATGATGACGGGGCGGCTTTCCAAATGTGGTAAGAATCCCCCACGCTCACCTGCACCTCTGCCTGCCACGCCCACTGATCACCCGCAGCCCAGGCCACTGCCCGCTGTCCCCAGGCTGTCCCAGGTTCCCTGTGTGACATGCAGGCCCCACTGTCCAGATGCCCCACCCCACACCATCCAGAAACAGCCCAGCCACTTCCCTCGGACCAAGACCAGATAGGGTCCCAGGAGCAAGCTCTGGCCTGGGGTCAGGTTGGACTGGGGGCCACCCGTGCAGCCCCTGATGGCTACATCTGGTACAAAGAGGAAGGTCCTGGAGCTCTGGGCTCAGGTAGGGTCAGGGTTAGGAAGTGGAATGGAGAGGCCCATTGGCCCACCTGGACAATGAGCACAGGGCCCTGTAAGCGGTGGTTTCTGCCCATTCCTCCTGCCTCTGGGACCAAGAACCTGACTCTGGCTGCTGGCCCCCCAGCCTGCCTTCCTATGCCCTCCATGCTTGTCCAACCCATCTGTCCATCTCTCCATCTGTTTGCTGCTGAGCTCTGTCCATGTGGTCAGGGGCAGGCTCCAGGCCTGGGGCTGCTGTGGCAGGTACACCTCTCCCTGCCTTCTACTGGGTGCTGGCCACAGCCAACCCCCCAAGGGCAGGCCTCATGCAGGGAACCAGAAGCTGACCCCTAGGTCCTGCTTGGCCTCGGGGTTCCTGGCAGGTGCTGCCCTTTATGCTGCCATCTCCAGAGCTGGATTCCAGGCGGCAACTCTGCTGGCCCCATAGCATGGTGCCTCCAGCCACACAGCCCCTGCACACAGGGACCCCCACCTCCCCCTGCTTGCTGCTCGCCTGTGCCCACTCCACCCCATCTCAGCCCTCATCCCGTTGGGTTTCCCTTTCTGTCAAGGCCCCTCCATTCATTTGTTTGTTTGTTCTCTCTCTCTCTCTCTTCCTTCCCTCCCTTCCTCTTTCTCTCCCCTTTTTTCCTTTTCTCTTTGTCTCTGTTCTGTGTACCCAGGCAGCCCATTGAGTAACTTCTTTGACGTAATTAAACAACTTTTTTCAGACGAGAAGAATGGGCAGGCGGCCCAGGCCCCCAGCATGCCCGCCAAGCGGAGCGCCCACGGCCCACTCGGCGACTCCGCGGCCGCAGGTCCTGGCCCTGGAGGGGATGCCGAGTACCTGGCGGGCAAGGACACGGCCAAGATGGGGCCGCCCGCCACCCGCCGCGAGCAGCCTTAGACACACTAGCCCCTTCCCCAGCACAGCACTGACAGCGGCCGCCTGCGCCCACCCTTTGGACTGTAGTCGTGGAGCCTGGGAGGAAAGGAAGGGCATGGCGGGCCACGGCCTGCGGGCTGGGCAACGCGCTCGCTTTCTCTCTTGCGGTCTCTGTCTCTGACAGCATCACTTGTTTCCACTCTGATACCAGGAATTATCCCGAAAAGTTAACATGTCACCTCCACGAGGCCATCCTCTGTGCTCCACGCTGGACACTGGCTGACGGAAGGCGGCTGCCGCGGACCTGCCCTCCCTCCACTTCTACTGTTGCTGCTGCTGGGCAGCGAGGCCCTATCCATCACCCTGTCCTCACCTGCACGGCAGCTCACACCCGGTCTCAGCCCTGAGTGTCCCGTGGGAGGAGGACCAGGCTCCAAGGGGAAGCCGCCTCCAGCCTGGCTGACCCAGACTCCCACTGACAGACCCCTTGGCACGCCTGGCCCACCACTGCCACACCTGACGCCCACCTCCTGCCCTCACCTCATCTGTCAGCCTTGCTGTCTCCTTTGCATCCACATCCTGCACCTCAGCTGGGGGCCTCGGGGTCTGATGTTCCTGTGGAAATGGAGACCCTGAGCGCCAGGCACTGCCATGGGCTAGGCGAGGGCCGTCTTGTTAGCTGTTTTAATTTGCTGAGAGTCTTCACTTCTCTGTTCAGGGAAGGGCGGCCCCGCCACATGTCTCGGGCAGGGAGGGGCCTGGTGCCCTCCCAGGACACGCAGGGGGCGCCAGGGGCAATGGGGCCAGCGGTGGGTGCAGCACCGGCAAGCTACTGTAAACTTTAAAGAATTCCTGCAAGATATTTTTATAAACTTTTTTTCTTGGTTGTTTTTGGAAAAGGGTGTGGGGGGCTGCTGGGGCAGGGCCAGCCTTTGTGTTGCAGTTCCCGCTCGGTTATTTCTGTAAACATATACATATATATTTAAAGAATGACGCGGAGAGCTGTCCTGGGTTCTGTTTTATTGCCGTGTAGCAGCAGCTCAAATTCTGGGGGGCTCGGGCAGAGGGTGGACGCTGTACCCTGGGACGGCACTGCCCGGGCCCCTCTGTCCAGACCCAGGCTGGGGTGTGCTTGTGTCAGTGAGTACAGGGCAAGAGGAAGGACCCGGGCTGGCCTCCATCACACACAGGATGGCAGGTGCACTGTGGGGCTTTTATTAAAATGGAAAAAAAATTAAAACAAAACAAAAACAAAAGGCAGAAAGAATGGCCCGTGCTCCAAAGCTTGTCCCTCCTGGTGCATAGCGGGTGAGGGCACAGCCCACGTGGCCTGCAGCTCTGCCCCCATCTCCGCTCTCCTTCATGTCCCTTTTGTGCCGGTGGCCCAGCCCCTCCCTGCTGGCCACAAGCCGCCCTGGTGCAGCCGGTGAGGCCGGGCGGCAGTGGCCATTTCGATGCATGCCTTTGCTGTGACCGGTCCATTTTCTTTGGTTGTCTCCCCTACCCCCCTCGTGTATAGATTTTAATGCTTCTGTTAACATTAAACCTCTACCACAGGCTGGGATTTCTATACATAAGACAAAAATTAAACACCTATAACAGCAAAAGCCACGTAGTACAAGTGGGAAAGGGCTTACCCTTGGCGACGGAGGACATGGAAAGCAGTCCCTCCCATCAGCCTTCCTGTTTTGTACTTCGGGCACATGTGGACTCACACAGACGTCCTGGACATGGACAAGCCCCATCCAGTGTACCCCTGTCAGATAACTGTGAGCAACTTCAGTTCTGGAACAATAAATTCCTTCCATAAAGACACCTAACGCCAGGTCTCCGTCCGGGCAGGGCGGGTGCGGGAAGGGGTCTGGGGTAGCCTGGACTGTGCTTGTCCCCAGTGGTCAGCTGAGGAGTACAAGGGACCATGCAGCCAGGGCTATCATCCATTCTCAACATGTCCGGCCACCCCAGAGGCTGCCCCAGCCAGAGGTGGAGCCGGGGAGCAGCACTGTCTTCAACTCTCCACTGTGCCTCACTGCTGCCCCAAGACTGGCATGGGGTTGACCAGCACCTGGGCTTTCCTTAAGAATGAACCTGTTTCCTGCTCCATTTGAAAAGTTGGGATGGGGTGCCGTGACCCAGCCTTCACAGCAAGGGAGACAGTCCCAGCATGCCCACCACAGAGGGCAGCCAGGCTTAGGGCCCCAGGACCCCCTCTGCTATAGCACAAAAGATGGGTCCAGTCCCATGTCCAAGGGCAGCTTCTGGGAGTTCACCCCAGCCTAAGGAAGGGCACAGACTACAGAGCTGCCCTGACCTCTCGTGCACATGCACTCCCAGCGTGGAGGACGCCTGGCTGCACCATCCAACAAGGTTCCTTCACAGGGCACCTGTCTGAGCCTGGGTGGTCCTCTGGGGGCATTCTGTGTGCTGCAGGTGCTAGCAGTGTCCCTGGAGTCTGCCCAGCAGGTGCCAGTGGCTGCCCCCCATGCCACTCCAGACAACCCAAAATGTTGCCAGACATGGCCATGTGTCTCCACAGGCAGTCACCTGGGTGAGAACCACTGCCTCAGAATTCAAGCATCTTAACTCTGTCCCTCTTGCTGGAGGAGCTAGGACAGCACCATGGTGTCTGGCTTGGTTAGTTGAGGCTCTGCAAAGCAGCAGCTGCTGTCAACTCAGGTGCAAAGCCCCCGTGTGGAAAAGTCTGCTGAGGGGGAGCTGGGTCAGCCTTCTCTGCCTTGCCCTGCACATCACAATGCCCCCCCAGGGAGGGGGGTACCCAGAGCAGAAGGCACTCGTGAGGCCAAGAGAGTGAGACTCTGCTCCAAGTGCTGGACTGCAGTCTGCCAGTTAATTTTAGCTTAAAAAATAGGTGGAGGGAAGGAACTTGGATGCTACAATTCGGCAAGCACATGACTGTTTCTGGCCACAGGCTGGAGGTCCCCTCGACCTCTGCTCCTGCACCCCCTTTACTGAGAGAAGCGGACATGCCCCACCTGCAACCCCACCCCACCCCCCTAAACACATACTGTGCAAAATCAGCCTCAATGGCACGTGACTGGGGTTCCAGAAGCAAACACTCATGGGCCCTGCCAGCTCCTTGCCTGCACACCTCACTGCCCTCTGGCTCAAGGCCTTTGCCTGCTATCCCACTTCTGACACCAAGTTAGTTGTAAGGAACAGAAGTGAAGCGGAGATTTGGCTAAGCCAAAACCTGTCAGTATTTACATAAAACATAACAGCAAGTGTATAAGGACCATAGGCAGACCCATTTCTGAGCATCTTATGCTGAGTGTTACACAAATGGTAGAATGCCCTCATACCATTTCTATGAAGAAATTAAGGGTCTGGCAGCCTCGTTGGAGGTGACCTTGCAGCCCCACTGCTCAGTCTTCAGGAAGCCAACCCGACATGCTGGGTCAGTGCTGGCCACCAGGTGCCATTAAAGCCTGGGTTCTTACGTGAACAAATTGAACACGATGAGCCCCTCAAATGACCTGCAGGTGGGAGGTGGCAGGGGACATCTGACTCCTGCCCTCAAGCTTAGCTAGCATGGGGAGCCCCAGAAGCCACAGGCCTGGCTGTGCCCTGAGAGAAGCCATCTGGGTTGGAAGATTCTGCCATGCTGCACCCACCTCCCCAGAGAGGTCCACCTGGTGTCCTAGATTCCCAAGACCAGTCCTGTGGCCAAGTCTCATTGGCAACCTGGGGCCTCATGGGGCTGTGAGCCTGGCAGGCTCCGTCTCCAGGTACTGGGGGTCCAGAGTTGACTCCAGTTGACCCCCAGAGCAGCCCAGGGTCGAAAAAGCACAGGACCCTTGCAGGCTGCTGTTAAGACCTCAAGGTTCCCCTGGACATCCTAAGAGGCCAGGGACTACTGGGGAGCTGGACAGAGACAGTGCAGAGAAGGAGCCTCTGGCTTCCAGCTGGCCCCTGGGATCTGGTGATGGCAAAGGAGGGGTCCTGGCAGGGCAGGGCAGAATGTGCAGCGGGCGCTTTGGAACCCACCACAGAGAAGGTGCCCCAGTCCATCAGGCCTCACCCCACCAGAGCACCCTCCCTCTCCTCAATCCACGACAGTCCTGGACATGTTCCAGGCTTCCACCAACACCTCGCCCAGGTTCTCTTCAAAGTGCCCTCCCATCCCCGGCCACACTGCCCAGCTGGGGTGCCCTTGCAGCAGGCACACCTGCCTAGGAGGAGCATGTGGTCCTGCCTGGAGCAGGGGACGAGTGGCAACCTGTGGTGGGGGCGCTCCCTCACTTGTCCCTCCTGGACACCTGCCCCTGGGCCACCCCTTGGGATGACGGGGCCACCGAGACACAGAGAACGCACACGGGCTCTGACCTGAGAGAATTCTCTTTATTACGAGTGAACAGATGAACTAAGATAATGGATCTCTGCCGACAGCTGCGTCTCTGTGCAGCCCACCCAGCCCCATGCAGGATGACAGGAGCAGGTGGTAGGGTGCCGGCAAGCAGCCCAGGATGCCCCTAGTTGACCGACTCATAGCCAAGACCTTGTGGAGGCCAGGACGAGGGGGTCCACCCCACAAACAGATCAGAAGCCCCATCTGCAAATCCAGCCCCTCACAGGGAGCCCCACCGGCCATGAGCCCTGCAGAGGGCAGAGCAAGGAAGAGCAAGGCCCCTGGAAGACCAGAGAAAGGAAAACCCACAGAAGGGAACTCGAAGCATCAGTCCAGTAAATGTTGGTTGCGTGAATGAATCCAAAGGCTCTTCTCTACAAACGGCACTCACCCACCCAACAGGGAGCCGAGAAACACGGTGCGGCCCTGCTGGCATCCGTGGAGCTATGCTCCCACGCAGCGGGGGTCCCCTGGCCCCTCACTGAGAGTGTGCCCAGGCACGTGTGCGCACATGCAGACGCGTGGACAGAGCACACGCAACCGTCTTTCCACACGTGTGCAGCTGTGTCTGCCCGGGGCTCACCTCTCCTTCACGTGGTTCTGTGCCCCTGGGCCCCCACCAGCCCCACTGCCCCCACCAGCTCCACTGCATAGCACCTCGGTGAGGTCATCCATGACGGCGGTCTCTTTGGGGTCAAGCAGGTTGAACTCCCTGGCAAAGAGGATGAAGTGGATGTACAGCGTGTTCAAATGTCCGTGCAGCTCTAGGGCCAGGGTCTCCTTGAAGTGGGACCAGTAGATGTGGCCCAGCACGTGGAACAGGTACCGGCAGATCTTCTTCACCAGGGACTCAAAGGAGCTGGGGAATTCTCTGCCTGGGGCGGGGTGGGAGGGGGTGGAAGCGTCACAGGCTTGCAGATGCCCTTGTCCAAGGCCCAGCCCAGAGGGTCTCAGATGTGCCACTGGCTTCCCCGAGGGCCTCTGCCCACCAGTGTGTCCTCAAGTGGCTGGGCCCCAGCTCTGGGCCACCTGAGGGCAGGTGCTTGCTGTACCACACTGGCCAGGAGTGGGCCCTGGGACCCATATCACATTGGATGTCAGGGCTCTCTCCAAAGGCCAAAAGTAGGGGGGCCTCTCTCCAAAGGCCAAAAGTGGAAGAGGGGGTACAGAGGTGTAACAAGAGGCAGCCCAGCCCACAGTCCGGACACAGGCTCATGGGCGGGCAGTGGGTCCAGTAAGGGCCTGTATAGCCACAGGGCCCAGAGCAGGGATGGGACAGACATCGAGCCAGTCTGGCTTCCCAGAGGGTCCCATGTGTCTTCCCACCACCCCAGCAGTGACCCAGCCCACGCCCCATGAGTGGAGGACGCACCGTACTTAGTGGGGAACACATCCTCGTCAGTCACCAGCTTCTGCACAGAGCTCATAACGAAGTCCACATACTGCGGGGCCGTGCACTTCACCTTCTTCCCCCGCTCGTCATACCAATGGTACTGCCTGTGAACACAGCAGTCAGCCCAGTCCCCAACACCCACGCAGCCCCTGCGCCCCCCTCAAGTAGCTTGGAGTGGGCTGTGGTGCATTTATGCCCCCAGAAACCACAAATAGCAAAGAGCAGGTCTGTGGAGTAAAGGCCATAGGACACGGGGCAGCATCTGCCGTTGGGTGGATGCACCCCCACAGCCACCACCTCCCTCCCCAACCCAGTGCCCTTCCCACCCCTCTCACCAGGCTGGCTCTACTTGGGCTTGAAACTTGCTGGGACTTGGTTTTCCCTCCCATGCCCTAAGCACAAATGCTGACCGGGATGGGTCCCTAGGCCCCTGGAAGGCTGTTCTTCTCCAGCCTGCTCTGAGCCATGCCCTGTCCTGAAGGTCACCCAGTGCTGAGGGTAAGAGTCTCAGGGCTGACACAGTCAGGGGATTGTCCTTCAGGCAGCATGGGGCCCCACCCCTGGCCAAGTCTGATATCAAGGTGGCAGTAGCAGGGACCTTTTCCTGCCAGCCAGGCTGACTGCAGGAGTGGCCTGAGGTGCTGGGTCCTCCGAGATAGGACAGTGCTCAGCCACATCCTCCCTCCAGAGACCTGGGCACTGCCCACCAGGGCATGGGGCTGTGACGTCACCACTCTGTTTCAGAGAACTAGCGAAGCCACAGAGAGACCAGCATGAATGCAGCGGGGTCACTTCCTCACCCTGGTGCATCTTGTGGTATGCAGACTCGCAGGACTGAGGTCAGGCACAGCCAGGTCCACTGGCAGGCACTGCCCCCCCTGCACCACTGCCTTCCCAGGGCTAAAGGCTGTGTCAGACGTTCACAGAATCTGCTCCCCAGAACCACATGTGGGACAAAGCACCTTCCCTCATCACTACCCTATGGTCGCCAGGCCAGTGAGGGTACCCAGCCAGGATGGGCCCAGCACTCTCTGGCAGGAGTCAGACATCTGGTTCCAGCTGCTCCTACACCTGCTGACTGATGCACCTGCTGGGAGACCCACCTGCTGACTGTCTGACATATCCCACTAGGAGACACGCCCGCTGGGAAAACCACACGCTGACTGACGTAGGCAACTGCTGACAGATGCACCAGCTGATTAACGCACCTGCTGGCAACCCACCGACTGAGTGACTGACTGACATACCCCTCTGGCAGATGCACCTGCTGACAGACTAACGTACCACTTGGCTGGCTGGCTGATGCACCACTGGCAGATGTGCCTGACACGCCTGTGAATGCACCCGGCCCCAGGTATGATGTATCAAAAAACACAACTGAGGCTAGAAACCACAATTTAAGACCCAGGCTGAAAAGCATTCAGGTACATTGCAGCTCTCTCATCTATTCTGTGTTGGCATTGTGTCCCTCAGCTTTCCTGTTTTCATTTTACTTTATAAATTATCTACAGTAAAACTGAGAGCTTTTGCGGCAGAGTTCCCTGAACTGCTGGCTAGGGAGACTCATGTAACCATAGCCATAGTCAGCACAGAGTGACTTATGTGGTCCCCGCCAGCCACGCCAGCCTCTCCCCGAGACAGACACACATTAAAGAGTCACATGCAGCAGACCCTCCTGAGACAGGTATGGTGCTGAGACACTGTGGTGTGGTGTCAGGTGCCCACTGCCTCACTGCTGAGATGCAGGCCAGCGCTGCCCCTGCAATTCTATGTGGACACAAGTTGCCATCTTTCTAGGGCAGATGCCTGAGAGGGTCCAGAGTAGGCTCTACCTCCTAAGAAAGTGCCCAAGTGCTGCCCCAAGGAACTGTGCCACCTGCCCCGTTGCCTGCTGCACCTGGCCTCGGCGTGGTTTACCCCACATATCCCTGCCTGGTAATAGGGGTGCATTCTCTCACACCTCTTTAGTGAGCAGTCACGTTCTCTGCCCACATTTAGTTGGACTTTGTTTTCTTATTGACGAGTTGTGAGAGTTCTTCACGTGAAGGTCACTAAGAACATTCCTAGAAAGACTTTGTTATGATTCATTGTTCCACTTCCAGGAAACAGGCGAGAGTGGTGTCCCTTCTGACGCTCCCGAGCAAGTTTCAACCTGCTCAGCTCACAATGCCACTGGAAGGCTTCATTTGTCTCTGTCCACAGCACACAGTGGGCATTAGCTATGGAGCCAGGAAGAAAGCACTTCTGTGTGATAATTTTCTATCATTTAAAAAGTGGGTTAAAGGAATCTCAAGTCTTGAGCATCTCTACAATGGGCTCTTGGGAACCTTACTCCTTCCCGTGTTGACAATTTTTCAGTGGTTTCAATAATTTAGAAGAGGCCAAGCTTTACTGAGAAACAAGTAGACGAGTGGGCATCTGGAGACTGCAGTGACTGAGGAGAACATTTCAGGGCACTGAAGCAGTGTGCAGAGCATAGGTGGGATCGAGGGCAGGGTTCAGAACCCTGCGTCACTGTCTTCAAGTCAGGATAGTTTCACCCCGATGGCACCTCTCACCTCTCACTCTTACACAAGCAAAGATGCATTCATGCTGAGCAATGTGAGAAATGCCAGCGGGCCCCGACACAGGCAGGTCCACATGCACCTGACACAGGACTTACCAGTGTCACCCAGAGAGTAAGCCTCAGCCCACAGTGCGGCTTTTCTTTTACGAGGCCCAAAAGAAAGAAAATGGCAGTACCTTTCTCCTCCGAAAGGGTGACGTTGCAGCTATTCTGGAGGAACAAAGAACTATTACTAACCACTGACACGCACAGTTGTGCCCACCAAAGTTTTCCGGGAAGCTTCAAGAACGGTGGCCAAGGGCAGGACTGCGGGGACCATCCAGCACCATGACAATGTGTCCACCAAACCAGCCAATGCCACCGTTCGGTTCCTGGACCCACAGAGGTTAAAGTTGTGACCCCTGCATCTGCAGTCCGACCTGGCCCTGTGTGATTGTCTCCTGCTACCTATAGTAAAAATCTCACCCAGAGGTTTTCCAGCCCTAAAGAATCTATTTATGCTTACAAAAGTGAGCTTCCAGCACTTGAAGAAAATGGTTTATATGAATGCAAAAGTATGTAAAATTGGCAATCATTTTGAGATCACGATTATCCATTTTATTTTGTGCCCCTCAAAGCTCTGTGTCCCTCATATACTCTGAACACTATTGCTCAGTGTGACACAGGGTTCACAAGTATTTTCTCTAACAGCCTATAGTTTGTCTTTTCTTTCTCTTTAAAGTGCTTTCTCAGAGCAAAAGCTCTAAATGTCGACCAAGCCCTACCCACTGACTATTCCCTCAGTGGGCTCCCCATGGGTGAAGTCGACCCATGACATGTAGGTTGGGGAGTCTCCTTCCAGGGCTGCAGTCTGCAGCTGTGCATGAGGTGTGACATGCTCAAGGCAGTCTGTGTCAGCACACGGATGATCGGTGCTCTGGCAGCACTTGTCCGACAGACCACCCTTTCACCACTGAGTTGCTGTCCCCATGTTCCATCCAAACTCAGCGGGTTAAGTTAGGCTGGGCCTTTCTGGACTCTTCTACCTTAGTCCATTGACCGACGTGTCATTCCTTTGCCAACACCCACAAATTAATCATTGTAGCTTTAAAGTAAATCTTAAAATTGTGGGTTTTCTCTAACTTTACTCTTTTTTTCAAAATTGTTATAGCTATTTCAATTACTTTGCTGTTTTTAAATTTTAGAATTAGCTGACATTATCTACAATAACTCTGCTACAATTTTGATTGGGAATGCATTAAATCAATATATCGATTTGGGAAAGAATTTATATTTTCACAATGTTGAAGCTTCCAACTGATGACCATGGCATGTATCTCCCCTTTAAGCAGATCTCTGATTTCCCGCATTGCCATTTTGTAGTTTACAGGGTATAAGGTCTTGTGATTATCTTATGAAGTTTATACCTAAGTATCTCATTGCTTTTGCAGCTACTGTAAATTTAAATTTTTAAATTTTAAATTTTTAATTTTTAAATTTTTAATTTTTTTAAATTTTTTAATTTTTTTTTTTTTTTTTTTTGAGACAGAGCCTCATGCTATTGCCCTGAGTAGAGTGCAGCAGCATCACATCTCACAGCAACCTCCAACTCCTGGCTTAAGCGATTCTCTTGTCTCAGCCTCCTAAGTAGCTGGGACTACAGGAACCCGCCACAACGCACAGCTATTTTTTGGTTGTAGTTTGTTGTCTGGCAGACCCAGGCTGGATTCGAACCCACCAGCTCTGATGTATGTGGCTGGCGCCATAGCTGCTTGAGCTACAGGCACTGTAAATATTTTTTAAAGTAATTTTAGTTTCCAATTGTACATTGCTAGTATATGGAACTATGGTTGTTACGTGTGTTAGCCTTGCTAAATGTATTCATTTTTTCCCTGGAATTCCTCAAGTCTTACACAACTACACTGTGTGCAAATAGGGACACGGCAATTTGTCCTTACCCGTGGAGGGTGTGTTGCAGACCCCCAGTGGATGCCTACAGTCCTATCTACACTATGTTCTCCCAACTTTATACCTGTGATAAAGTTTAAAAGGCACAGTAACAGGTTAATAATCACTAATATGAAGCAGGACACTCATTCTCAGTACACAACTGGAGTTGCTAGTCTCAGGGGCTCTTTGAGTCTGAGTACAGGCTCGACAGTTTCTGGCTCAACACGCTGCCATTGACTTGGCACATTTCTGCTCAGGTCTCCCACCCACAACTTTAACATCTTTTCCAACTAAACTCATCAGTTTAACACACACTGTGGCTGTAATTTTTGCAGTTTGAGTTATGACACCAAAACTTGCAAGAATTCTTTCTCCCTCTTCACAATTTCACAAATAGAAGATTCGTTCTTAACTGCAGATCTTAGCAACCTGAGCACACACATCTTTTCTTTCCTTATTAAGTTGAAAACTTTCACCTTTTCACTTAAAGGAAGCACTTTACGGATTCTCTTTGGCATCTCCAAATTGCCAGCCTCACTCTTCTTGCAGCTTGGGGTTATTATTAGCCAAATAAGGTGACACAACACAAGCTCTGTCATCCTGGGACAGGTGACTTAACAGAGACACCTAGTGACTAATGGGCAGGACCATCACAACATGGAGAAGCTGGACAAAGGGAGGATTCACATCCTAGCAGGGACAGAGCTGGACATTGGGATTTTATCACCCTACTCAGAATGGTGCACAATTTAAAACCTATGAAATATTTCTGAAATCTTCCATTTACTGCTTTCAGATCATGGTTGACTGTGGAGAAAGACTACTGTAGTTTTATTTTTTTTCTAAATTCTGATGCGTTTTATTCTTTTTTCTTGCCTTACTACATTGCCTGCCTTGGGTGAGTTGTGATACTTTATGCTTTCCAAGGAATTGGTCCATTTAAGCTATATATTTTTTTTTGCAGTTTTTGGCTGGGGCTGGGTTTGAACCCACCACCTCTGGCATATGTGGCCAGCGCCCTACCCCTTTGAGCCACAGGCGCCGCCCGGTCCATTTAAGCTAAACTGTGGAATTTATAACTGTGTGCATTGAGGGGTTTTTTAACAATGCTTATTATCCTCCCAACATCCACTAGGTTCACAGTGATCCACCTCTTTATCGATAATCTATACCTTCCCTCTCAGTAGCTTACTACAGATCATTAGTCTATTCAAGTAATCATATTTTGGTTCCCTGGATTTCTCCCATTGTTCTCAGAAATCAATTTTAGTGATTTCTGCTCTTATTTCCTTTCTTATGCTTGATTTGGGTTTATTTGCTCTTTTTCTAGCTTTTTATGATTGAAGCTTAGATTATAGAGTTCAGATATTCTTTCTCTAAAATAAGCATCAAGGCTCGGCTCCTGTGGCTCAACAGGCTAAGGCGCCAGCCACGTACACCTGCGCTGGCGGGTTCTAATCCAGCCCGGGCCCGCCAAACAACAATGGTGGCTGCAACCAAAAAATGGCCAGGTGTTGTGGTGGGCGCCTGTAGTCCCAGCTACTTGGGAGGCAGAGGCAGGAGAATCGCTTGAGCCCGGGAATTGGAGGTTGCTGTGAACTGTGATGCCACAGCGCTCTATCTGGGGTGACAGCTTGAGGCTCTGTCTCAAAAAAAATAAGAAAGTAAAAGAAGCATCAAATCCTTTATGCATAGTTTAAAATATTTTCTAATTTCCCCTGAGACTTCCACTCTGACCCATGGATTATTTAGAAGTGTGTTAATTTCCATGTATTTGAAACTTTCTCCTGTTATCTTTCTGTTCCTGATGTCCAGTGTGACTGCACTAAGGTTGGGTACCTCTGTTACTTCAACCCCTGAAACTGTGTGACGTGCCCCTTTTGTGAGGTGTCACCTATTTTGGTAGACAGAAGGGTAATGTCAACCCCAAGGAGCAGGGTGATAGTGTCATTCTGGCCCCATACTCATGCTGACCTCCTGCCTACTAGGTTCTGTCTGTCCCTGAGGGAGGAGTAACAGGGTCTCCATTGACTCCCTTTAGGATCCTGCTAGCTTGCTTTATCCTGAGAGCTCTGTCGCCTGGTGTGTGCACAGTTAGGTCAGCACCTCCTGATGAGCTGGCCCCTTGTAAACAAGTGTCTTTTATTCCTGGCCATCTTTCTCCTCCAGCATGGCTGCAGCTGCGCCTAGCTCTCACAAGCAGTTCTCTGGGTGCATCTCTTTCACCCTAACTTTCATCACCCACATCACTGTGTTCCCAGGGATGCTACACAGGAACATCTGTGTCCTCCGAAGTCCACCTGGCAGCCCTGCTCCCCAGGGGGTGGCGTTAGGTGGGGCCTTTCAGAGGTGATGAGGCCATGAAGGTGGAGCTTCTCAAGGGGGTTTGGTGCCCCCTCATCACTTCTGCCCTATGAGACCCAGCGAGAAGACACTGCCTGGGACTCACCAGATACTGGCTCTGGCTGCACCTTGATCTCAGAAGTCCCAACCTCTAGGATTGCAAGAAGTAAGACTCTGTTATTAAGCAGCCACCCTGATCTACAGCATTTTGCTATAGAAGCCCAAACAAAATAAGACAAGTTAGTTTCTTGTCACCATACACCTGGCTCAAGAAAAAGTTACTGACCTCTTTGGATTTAGGTTTGCTATACTTGTTTCCTGTTTTTCATTCCTTGTAGCATTTCTTCTCTCCTGCTTTCCTTTGGGCCACTTAAAATATTTTTTAGTACTCCCTTTTACCTATTATGATTGTAACAATCTCTTCATACAACTTTTTCTGAGGCTGCTAGAAGGGCTGCAGAGGCATCCTCACCTCCACACTGTGCTTGAGAACCCTGGGGACAGCCCAGCTGGATGCAGGGCTGCACTCACCTCATGGCCCCACCTACCTGACATCCTGCGATCTCACCTGCAGACTGCATGCCCTCAGACAAGACCTCACTGTCACCCGTCAATGTGTCTTCAACAACTCCAAAGGAGGACAACCAGTTCCATTCCATCTCTGTGGTTCTTCCTTTGTCCTGCCACCCAGGTTTCCTTCTACTAGAAGAATACTCTGTGGCGACTCTTTAGGAGGTGTGCTGGCCAGTGGGCCCTGGGACCTTTACCTTCCTCACTGAAGGACACTATTGCTGGATGCAGAATTCTGGAGGACCAATCCTTTCTTTCAGCACTTCCATATGAAGCCACCTTCAGGCCCCCAGATTTCTAGCAAGAACCTTGGCTCCTCCAACCAGTGTCTCTGCACACACCATTGTCCTTCGGCTCTAGGGGCTTATTCTTCACATCCAGTTCCCAGCAGTGTGGTCACCAGGCATCTGCACACGCATATCTGCAGGCTGATCCTGCCTGACTCTGCTCAGCTCTGTAATCTGCAGGTTTGTGTCTTTGTAGGAAGCTCTGAGCCAAAACTGCTACCATGTGCGGGGTCTGCCTGGCTCTCCTGTCCCACCTGGCACCCCCTCCCGCCCTGCACCCACCCCAGGGACAGCCCCATAGGCTCTGGTAGGGTAGCACAACTTCAGCCCCAGGAAGACCAGCTGGCAGGGGGGACAGCAAGTGGCCCTGAAGCCCTTTAAGAAACCTCCCTGAGCTCTTACACCAGTCTGAGTGAGTTCCTACCCCTCAACCTCAGATGAGCCCTTCATAGGAAGACGTTTCATTCAATATTAATTCACAGGCATCTACAACGACCCATTAAAGCAGGGCTACAGAGAAGACAAGCTCTCCAGGCCAGATGGCCTTCACTCTCCAGTGTCACATACAGAGCCAGCATCCAGATGTAGGTCTGCTGACCACCACACCCTCCTCTCTCTCTGCAGGAACCCTTTTGTGGACAACTGAATACCAAAGGGTGAGGAGGTTGCCAGCTCCTGCCCACCCCCACAGGGTACTTTGCACAGTGTTTAGACAGCAAGTGCCCTCAAGTCCTGCCGGACACATGGCCCTCGGGCACCGCCCTTGCTGCCTCTGGATCTGGTGCCACCTGTGCCTCAGATCAAGCCTGCTCCCCGCCCACACACTAGCTTTCTCCCGTCCCTGTCCTCACTGTGCTGTGTGCCTGGCTAACACCTGACCTTCCTAGGAGGACCGAGGGTGCAGATCTGGCAGTCATCTGTTCTTGCCCCAACGTCACCCAGAACAAAGCTGTGGCCCAGGAGGGCTGAAGCCGAGGGAATGCCTGCCACCTGCCAGTATGGGAGTTCTTGAGAGCCAAGCTTCTGCCTGCCCTACCCTGCACAGCCCTAACGCAGAAACATCAGAAAAGAGCTTCTGACTCTCCTCAGCCCACTGCCTTGGCTGAGCCCCAGCAGAGCTAGCCCCAACCTGTAGCCCCCACGGCCACTTTCATACCCACAGAACTGGCAGCAGGCCCATGCTGTGTGGCAGCCCTTGATGCCAGTGGGTCCTGGGCACCCCTCTGAGACAATGTGAGCGGCTTCCCACAGACAGCCGCCAGCACAGGCCCACCAGAGGCTACAGGGACAAAGCAAGCTGCTCAGTCCAGCCAGAGCCCTCACAGGGACAGTGCAGATGTGCCTTCTGCTACACTGGGGCCTCTGGAAACGTCCCTGTCCCAGAGACACAGTCTGCCAGCCCTGCCAGCCCCGGCACCTCCTGTGCCCCAAAGGAAACCCGCATGCCTTAAGCCATTGCTCCCCAGGGACTGGAGGACACTGCAGAGCAAAGCCTGTCACAAGACCCCATCTCTGGGTGAGAATGAAGCCAGGAGGACAGGAGCCTCTCAAGAGAACCCCACTGTCAGCAGGTGCTACTCACGTGTTGCACACGGCCATTGTCTGGCACGTTTCCCCTGTGCAGAACTCAGAGATGGTGCTATACTGCAGGTTGATGTGGTGGAAAAATGTCGTTGCTGGAAGAGAAGGGAAGGGACAGAGGTAAAGGCCACGTCCAAGCCACGTGCATCCCAGCTGCCGGCGTATGTGCTTGGCTGGGGAATGGCCGGCTGTCCTCAGACCCCAGATGGTGGGGGGAGGGGTGTCTGCTGAGCACTAGCTCTGGGGGGCCCTGCAGGATGGGGCTGGGGGGCCCACGCACTATTGCTGGCCAGCCACTCGTTGAGGTCGATCTCACGGGGCAGCACCACCAGCTCCCTGAACTCGCAGTCAGTGATCCTGGACTTGGTGTGCTCCGGCTCCAGGTACACCTTCTTCTCCTCTGCCGCAGGTTTCTTGCCATTAGGCTTTGCCTTTGACTTCCTGCCGAGAGAGAAAGGAGGGACAGTGTGGTTATTACCACGTGCCCATCCAGACCCAGACCACTCACTGCAAACAAGGGTGCAGAGGGGCTGGCCAAGCCTGAGTGGGAACCCTGCCACATCAGTGCCCACAGGCAGGGCAAGGCTCTGTTCCTCACACAGCACCTTCCTTGGCTGTACTAAGGCCCCAGTTGGCCTTTCGCAGCCAGGGAGGAGCAACAAAGGCCCTTAGCTCAGACCCAGCCCTTGAAGGGAAGCAGTAAGCTTCTTGGCTCCTCCTGAGAAGGCCAGCCATGGCTACTGTGGAGGGCCTCACACCAGGGCACAGCTGGGCACCTGTCTCCTGGGCTTGCCTGAGGATATGGTACAGCCTGGCACACAGCTCTCTGCTCCCTGTCGTCTCTCCCCCACTCTGGGAGGGCCACACTGAGGGATGGGGGATAAGAGGCCAGCCCTGTCCTTTTTATTTCCTTTCCTGTTTTGAAAAGTTGCTAAAAAGGTTTATTCAAGGGAACAAGGAAGGAACAATGCTCCCTAAACAGCGGGAGGCACTTCCCTCTCAGCTTCCCATGTTGCTCACCTTGGCAGGTGCCTGTGCTTGGCCTGGGGCAGGGGCAGGGCAACCCAGCAGAGGTGGGCAGTTGAGATGTCAAGGTCAGCAAGTCTATGCCCACCGGCCCTGCCCTAAGTGTGCATCACAGGCAGCTCTCCCCAGGTGTCCCCATCACTCACTGCTCATCTCATCCCAGGAGGAAGTACAGTGGCTCCACAGAGCAGCTGAGGTACACCTGGGTGAGACTGGGTTGCTGCTGGTACCTTGCTCTGTGATGTAAGAGCTGCCATCTGGCAAGCAACAGGCAGTGGTCATGCAACCAATCACACAGAGCTGCCCGTGGTGCTGGCCGACACCATGCACCTTCTCAGGGAGGCCGCCCCACGAGCATAGAGACCCACGTGTGCGTACACACACCCAAATGCTTAAATCTCCACTTACAAACATCTGGACCCACATTATGCTAAGCAAGAGTTCACTCAACATCTCCAACCTCCAACCACACAGGGGTGGTCACCCCCCCACCCCCGGTTCCCAACCTCCCCTCCAGCAATGAGACACCCCTATGATGGCAGAAGCGGCATATTCAGGCTGCAGAGGCATACAAGGCCACCTGCACATCACTCACAAGGCAGACTCAGCCACTTAAAAGGAAGCAGGAAGAAGTGCCTAAGAGAATGAAGAGGAATGTGGCCCAGACAGAGTGCTGCAGAAAGATGCACATGAGCAGGTGAAGACTTTGGCCTATAAATCACAGACAGAATGACTGAAGAAAAGACCTGAAAAGAGGAAAAAGAATTCAAAATGAGAATCAGAAATGAAAGGATGAGCCATTTTTGAAATGAAGTATGAACTGAAAGAACACAAAACACAATATAAAAGCAAAAGATGAAAAGGAACAATGCACAACCCTGCAACCCAGACAGTGAGTCTGGAAGGCGAGTCCACAAGGCTGAATGGTCTGCAAGGGCTGCTGACATGGGTGGGCTGGGACACAGACGGGCGCAGCTGCATAGAGAAGTGACTCTAGAGGCCAGTGAGCGTTTGGCCTCTTGGCTGAGGTGGCAAGACGGACCTCCCCAAGGCCTGGCACAGAATGCCACTGGGAGCAGAGGTGAATGAGAGTCCATAGCCTAGATAGGAGAGAACATGGGCATTCGAGGGAGACTCCATAAAGGCCCTGCCATGGGAGCAGGCTACGAGTGCTCCAGAATAAGGGCTTTCCTGGACCTGCCAGGTAGTGCTTAAAAATAAGCCCCAAAAGGCCCCTACCAAACCATGAGCAAATCAACTGCCTGCCAGAACAAAGCACAACACTTTTTTTTTTTTTTCCAGTTTTTGGCCAGGGCTGGGTTTGAACCCACCACCTCCAGCATATGGGGCCAGCGCCCTACTCCTTTGAGCCACAGGTACCACCCAAAGCACAACAGTTTTTAAGGGAGGAAGACAAAATCAAAACTTGCAATGGCATTGTTCCCACAATATCTACCATACCAAAAACAAAATAGTGGAGCAGAAAAATGTAACTCACAACCAAAAAAAAATAAGTCAATAGAAACAGACCCAGATAAAACAATGATGCTTAAAGAAACAAAGACTTTAAAACAATGACAATAGATTCAAAGAGTTAGAGAAAATGACGGACATAATAAGCAAGAAGATTAGAGCTCTCAAACTCCAAAAAAAAAAATTTTTGGAAATAAAAAATACAGTATCTGAAACAAAATGTTATAGGATTAAAGCAGACTAAACAATCCTGAAGAGATTACAACAAAAACCATAACTTATGGGTGGCGCCTGTGGCTAAAAGGAATAGGGCACCGGCCTCATATACCAGAGATGGTAGGTTCAAACCCAGCCCCAGTCAAAAACTGCAAAAAAAAACCCCAAACAAACAAAAAAAACACATAACTTACTAAAATGTACAGATTGCAGCTAAAGCAGGGATTAGAAAGAAATTTATAACTATAAACCTTTACATTAGGAGAAAAGCCTAAAAATAAAAAATCAATGATCTAAAAATCCACCTTAAGAAGCTAGAAGAGGCAGGGCACAGTATCTCACACCTGTAATCCTAACACTTTAGGAGGCCAGGGCAGGAAGATTGCCTGAGCTCAGAAGTTCAAGACCAGCCTGAGAAAGAGCAAGACCCATCTCTAAAACACAGCTGGGTGTTGTGGCAGGCGCCTGTAGTCTCAGCAACTTGGGAGCCTGAGATAAGAATACAGCTCGCTTGAGCCCAAGCAAGAGTTAGAGGTTGCTGTGAGCTATGATGCCACAGCACTTAACCCTAGGACACAATGAGACTCTGTCTCAAAAAAAAACTCCCATGTTTAAAAAAATTAAAAAATTAGTCAGGTCCACTGGGGCACACCTGTAGTCCCAGCTGCTCAGGACACTAAGGCAGGAGCTGCAGGCTGTGATGACACTACTGCTCTCTAGCCTGGGAAACAGTATGAGACCCCATCTGTTAGAAAAGAAGCTAGAAAAAAAGAAGTGCATATTAAATGCACAGTAACTGGAAGAAAATAAATGGACATATCATAAAGAATTAATTAAATGCAAAGTTAGCCTGGAAAATTTCAAATTTCCCAGTGGAATAACCAGAAAAGAAAGAAGACAAGGGAAGGAGAGGGTAAGACTTCCCAACTGCAGAATTGAGAAGGGCATTCCTGTAGACCCTACAAACATTACAAGGATGACAGGGACTATCAAAATGACATAAACCCAGCATTTAGAAAATGCAGATGAAACAAAAGTTCTTTCACAAACACAAGTTGCTAAAACTGATATAAGAAGTGAAAAATATGAATTTATAATTCAAAACCTCTTTACCAGGAAATGGTAGGTGCCGGTGGATTACAGATGAATTCTACCAAATACATAAAGAAATAATACCAATCTTACACAAACCCTTTCAGAAATAGAGAAGACCAGCAGAACCTTGCTACCAAAATAAGACAAGTACAATAAAAGAAAAATCATAGACCAATGTCCTGTACAGATAAAAAACTCCTTAAAAAATATTAACAAATTGAATTCAGCAATATACCAAAAGAGTAATAATACATCATAACCAAGAGAGGCTCATGCCAACAATCTAAGCTTAGCCAACATTAAATCAGTCAGTGTAAATCACCACAGCAACAAAATAAAGGGGGAAAGCCTATCACCTCCATCAGCTGTAGGAAAAGTATGTGACAAAACATTCATTTGAACTCTCAGCAAACCAGGAATAGAAGGGAATGTTCTCAACAAATAAACAGCAAGGCCAGGCATGGTGGCTCATGCCTATAATCCTAGTACTTGGGAGGCCAAGGAGGGTGGATTGCCTGAGCTTATAGGTTAGAGACCAGTCTGAGACACAGGGAGATCCCGTCTCTAAAAATAGCCGAGCATTGTAGTGAGCACCTGTAATCCCAGCTACTTGGGAGGTTGAGGCAAGAGGATCTCTTGAGCCTAAGAGTGTGAGGTTGCTGTGAGCTAAGACGTCACGGCTCTACCAAAGGTGTGCAAGTGAGACTCTGTGTCAAAGAAAAAAAAAAAAGTAGGCTCAGCGCCTGTGGCTCAACAGGCTAAGGCGCCAGCCATGTACACCTGAGCTTGCGGGTTCGAATCCAGCCCGGCCCGCCAAACAACAATGATGGCTGCAACCACAAAATGGCCGGGCGTTGTGGCGGGCGCCTGTAGTCCCAGCTACTTGGGAGGCAGAGGCAGGAGACTCGCTTGAGCCCAGGAATTGGAGGTTGCTGTGAGCTGTGATGCCACGACACTCTACCCAGGGTGACAGCTTGAGGCTCTGTCTCAAAAAAAAAAAGAAATAACAAATAGTATTGGTATATATTGAGTATACATTGGTATATATTGGGTATTAAAATTGTAATACAGTTTTCTTTCTTAAAATGTGTATACATTGTTTTGGCATCCTCTGTATATCGTGTTTCCTTAGGTAGATTTCCCCCCCACAACCCTTTTCTCCACTTGTTTCAATTTTATCCATTTTTTTCAAGGCATTCTGAGAGTAGAAATATTTTTGGTTACGTAGATCACTTTAAGAATGCCCAAGTCATGGTTATAAGTGGGCTCATCACCCAGATAGTATTCCTTGTACCTTTAAGGTAGGTTTTCACCCATAATCTCTTCCCCTTACCAGTGGTTCTCAACCTGTGGGTCACGACCCACAGGAACTGTATTAAAGGGTAGTGGCATTAGGAAGGTTGAGAAGCACTGCCTTATACCTTACTTGATTTCCATTTTTACTGCCCTCTATGCACACGTGGGCCAATCAGCTAGTTACAATTTAATGGTAAATACATGTGGTCTTTGTTTTTACATTCTTTAGATACCTCACTTAGAATAATGGCCTCCAGGCTCATAAAAATTGTTGCATAAGACATTAAGTCACCATTCTTCATGACTGAGTAGCATTCCAGCTATATATATACTACATTTTATTTACCCACTCATGAATTGATGGGCATTTGGGTTGATTCCATATCTTTGCAATGGTGAATTATGCTGCAATAAACATTTGAGGGAAGATATCATTTCCATATAATGACTTTGTTTCATTTGATAAATACCTGGTAGTGGGATGTCTGGATCAAATTGTAGGTCTACTTTTAGTTCTTGGAGGTATCTCTATACTATTTTCCAAAGAAGTTGTACAAATTTGCACTTCCATTAACACTTGTGAATAAGCACTCCTCTCTCTCTCTGCATCTGTGCCAGCATCTTTGCTTTTGGACTTTATTATTTATTTCATTATTTTATATTTTGGGGGGTTGTTTGTTTGTTTCTTGAGACATAGTCTCACTCTGTCAACCTGGGTAGAGTGCCATGGCATCATCATAGCTCACAGCAACCTCAATCTCTTGGGCTCAGGTGATCCTCTTGCCTCAGCCTCCTGAGTAGCTGAGTCTTTGATTTTTTCTCTCAGCTTGACTGTTATTGGTGTATAGGGATCTTCCTGGTTTGTGTACATTGATTTTGTAACCCGAGAGTTTGCTGAATTAATTTATCAATCCAGGAGTCTCTTGGTGGAACCTTTGGGGTATTCTAGATATAGGATCATATTATCAACAAAAACCCAACCATTTAACTTTATCTCTCCTAATTTAGATACTCTTAATTTCTTTCTCTTGCCTGATTACTATGGCTAGGACTTCCAGTACTATGTCAAATAGAAGTGGAGACAATAGGAATCCCTGTCTTGTTCTAGTTCTTAGTGTAAATGCTTTCCAGTTTCCCCCATTCAGCATGATGTTGGCTATGGCTTTGTCATATATGGCTTTTATAATTTTGAGATATGCTCCTTCTATGCTTAGTTTGTTGACAGTTTTTCATGAAAGGGTACTGAATTTTGTCAAATGCTTTTTCTGCATCTATTGAAATGGTCATTTGGTCTTTGTTTTTGCTTCTGTTTATGTGTTGAATCACATTTATTTATGTATGTATGTTGAACCATCCTTGCTTCCTGGGGAAGAAGCCCACTTGGTCATGACAGTGATCTATTTTTTAAAATTTTTATTTATTTATTTATTAAATCATAAACACATAGATCATGTATACATTAATGTATTTATGGGGTACAATGTGCTGATTTCATATAGAATTAGAAACGCTTACATCTCACTGGTTAATATATACCTCATCTCGTTTATTTAATTATTCTGTTAAGACATTTATGCTCTATACTAATAGATCCAACATGTACCCTTGCATTATACACCATAGGTGTGACCCCACCATCCCTCAATCTAACCTCCC
>CAUYRH010025994.1:0-44517 GCA_963574655.1 Perodicticus potto
TATTCATGTCTCTTGCCCATTGATATATGGGATTGTTGGCTTTCTTCATGTGGATTAATTTGAGTTCTCTATAGATCCTGGATATCAAGCCTTTGTCTGATTCAAGATATGCAAATATCCTTTCCCATTGAGTAGGATGTCTATTTGCTTTGGTTGTTGTCTCCTTTGCTGTACAGAAGCTTCTGAGTTTAATTAAGTCCCATTTGTTTATTTTTCGGCCGCCATCTTGGCTCCTTCCTCCCCATTGAACGTTTTTAATTGGCTTGTCAAAGATTAAATAACAATAAGTAGCTGGGTTCATCTCTTGGTTCTCTGTTCTGTTCCATAAATCTACCTCTCTGTTTTTGTGCCAGTACCATGCTGTTTTGATCACTATCAATTTATAGTATAGTCTGAGGTCTGATACTGTGATTCCTCCTGCTTTGTTTTTATTTCTGAGTAATGTCTTGGCTATTTGAGGTCTTTTCTGATTCTGTATAAAATGAAGTATTATTTTTTCAAGATCTTTAAACTATGACAGTGGAGCTTCAATAGGGATTGCATTAAAATTGTATATTTGTTTTGGGTAGTATGGACATTTTAACAATGCTGATTCTTCCCAGCCATGAGCATGGTATATTTTTCCATTTGTTAACATCTTCTATTTCTTTTCTTAGAGTTTCATAGTTCTCTTTATAGAGATCTTTCACGTCCTTCATTAGGTAAACTCCCAAATATTTCATCTTCTTTGGCACTACTATGAACAGAATAGAGTCCTTGACTGTTTTTTCAGCATGACTATTGTTGGTATATACAAAGGCTACAGATTTATGAGTGTTGATTTTGTAACCTGAGACACTGCTGTATTCCTTGATCACTTCTAAGAGTTTTGTAGAAGAATCCCTGGTGTTTTTGAGGTGTACAATCATATCATCTACTAAGAGTGAAAGTTCAATCTCTTCTGACCCTATGTGGACACCCTTGATGGCCTTTTCTTGCTTACTTGCAATGGCTAAGACTTCCATTACAATGTTAAAAAGCAGTGGAGACAATGGGTAACCTTGCCTGGTTCCTGATATGAGTGGAAATGATTTCACTTTAACTCCATTCAATACGATATTGGTTATGGATTTGTTGTAGATGGCCTCTATAAGTTTAAGAAATGTCCATTCTATACCCATTTTCTTAAGTGATCATGAAAGGATGCTGGATATTCCAATGGTGATTGATGAACTGGCTGGCGACCTGTAGAAGACTGAAACTGGACCCACACCTTTCACCATTAACTAATATAGACTCTCACTGGATTAAAGATTTAAACTTAAGAAATGAAACTAAAAAATACTAGAATAAAGTGCAGGGAAAACTCTTGAAGGAATTGGCCTGGGTGAATATTTTATGAGGACGATCCCCCAGGCAATTAAAGCAACACCAAAAATACATTAGTGGGACCTGATCAAACTGAAAAGCTTCCGCACAGCCAAGAACACAGTAAAGCAAGCAGACAGCCCTCAGAATGGAAGAAGATATTTGCAGGTTATGTCTCTAACAAAGGTTTAATAACTAGAATCCACAGAGAACTCAAACGTATTAGCAAGAAAAGAACAAGTGATCCCATCTCAGGGTGAGCAAGGGACTTGAAGAGAAACTTCTCTAAAGAAGACAGGTGCATGGCCTACAGACATATGAAAAAACGCTCATTATCTATAATCATCAGAGAAATGCAAATCAAAACTACTTTGAGATATTATCTAACCCCAGTAAGATTAGCCCACATCACAAAATCCCAAACCAGAGATGTTGGTGTGGATGTGGAGAAAAGGGAGCACTTCTACACTGCTGGTGGGAATGCAAACTAATAAGTTCCTTTTGGAAAGATGTTTGGAAAATGCTTAGGGATCTAAAAATAGACCTGCCATTTGATCCTACAATTCCTCTACTTCCTGCAGAAGACCCAAAATCTCATTATAACAAAGATATTTGTACCAGAATGTTTATTGTAGCCCAATTCATAATTGCTAAGTCATGGAAGAAGCCCAAGTGCCCATTGACCCATGAATGGATTAATAAGTTGTAGTATATGTACACCATGGAATATTATACAGCCTTAAAAAAGATGGAAATTTTACCTTTTTCATGTTTACATGGATGGAGCTGGACCATATTCTTCCTAGCAAAGTATCTGAAGAATGGAAGAAAAGTATCTAATGTACTCAGCCCTACTATGAAACTTTTCATATGAAAGCTATAACCCAATTATAGCCCAAGAATATGGGGAAAGTGGTTAGGGAGGGGAGGGAAGGGGGAGGATGGGTAGAGGGAGAGTAATTGGTGAGACCACACCTGCGGTGCATCTTAGAAGGGTACATGTGAAATTTACTAAATGCAGAATATAAATGTCTTAATATGATAACTAAGAAAATACCATGAAGGCTATGTTAACCAGTTAGATGAAAATATATCAAATTGTATATAAAACCAGCACATTGTACCCCACAATTGTGTTAATGTACACGGCTATGATTTAATAATAAAAAAACAAGAAAGAAAAAAAAAATTGGAACTCCTATTCTCTGTCCCAGAGCCGCTTCCTCCACTCATTTCACTACCCCCTTGACTTGGGTGCCTGTTTATACCTTGCCTCGTCCTGCACACTTGACTCTCAAGACTGCTTTTCGGTGGCTGACTCTTCAGGTTTTCCTCCCCAACTATAATTGATACTTGCTGGTTGATTTTGTAGCACCTCATAAAGGCCTAGAGTAAATAACCCACCTGGGATATTCTAGTCCAACTTTTTATTTTTATTGACAAGAAATGTGAGACCTAGAATGGTTACAACTCGGCAATTCACCTGAGATCCTCTGCTATCACCAATAAGGTTCTCCCCCCCACCCCTGCAGTCTTCCCACTCTTTTTTTCTGTGTGCACATGGAACATCTCTAAGATGTTCAGAGCAGGTTAAAATGTGAGTTTCTCTGAGATGAACTTTGTTGCTTCCATGAAAGCTTGCTAACTGCAGTGTGCACCTGGGGGCAAAGGATCACTTATTGCAGTGAGTGAAAGTAGATTTTCTTTCATATGGATTCTACCTTGGTCTTGCTCTTATACTTTGTTTCTTATTTAAAAATTGAAATATTAAGTAGACACTAGAAAGAAAAAAAAAAGGAAGGCTCTGAGAAAATTACACCATGAAAGTTACGGTATGAAGAGGCTGCCTGACTTCTATGCTGTGGATGGCATGAGAACACTGGTCTTTTCTGGTCTCAGGAGACTCATTGATGAATTTAGGGGAGGAAGAGAAATTCACTAGGATTTCTTCTAGCTCCTAAATTCTCAAATAGCTTGTAGAGATGTTATATTAATTCTTTGTAATTTATCTAGTAATACATGCTTACTTTCAAAAACTCAAGCTATACACATGCAAATAAAATAAAAACTCAAAGTGTTTGTTTGTGCATCTATTTGTGCATACATTTACACACAACTCACAACCACATTCATATTCAGACATGTAAGACACTGATCCTCCTTTACTTGAACTCACTCATGGGGTATCTTTTAGACTGGCTTCCCTAAATTTATGGACTAAATACCTTTCATTCTTCCTAACTTAGTCTATGATAAGTGCCCTACCAGTATTACTTATAGAATTAAAATCCATAGAATTTTAGTCATTATTTGCAAGCAAATAACTATTTTCATTTCTATTTGCAATGAAGTAAAAAAAAAAAGGTAATTTTCGTCTTTATTCAAGTTTTAAAGTTTTTTTTTCAAGCATTTATGTATGAATTTGTCTAACTTAAAACAATTTGTACTCTATTTACATTTCCTGGGATGGGATAGAAGCTCTAGCTTTCCACTATTTTGTTTTTGTTTTTGGATGAAATCTTAGTTGTTCAATGAACTTCAATATTTATATTTAGTTAAAGCTCTGTGATCATTTATAACCAGATGAGACATCCATGGGAAGATAAATTGATAATTTATTCCTCTTGCATTAGGGAAACAGTTCCTGTATTTACAATATGCTGAGCATAGCAATTCCCTGCCCAGCTGCCTAATATTTGTGTACATTTTTATGGTGGAGTGTGACTTTCAAATTAAAAATGATTTGTTGCAAGAATATTGACTATGAAATGCATACTGAGAAAGGACAGCAGAGAAGAAGTAATGAGATTTTTCACTACCTTTAGCCTAGGGCTATTCAACAATTTTTCTTCTTTAAAGCTAGGAGGAAGAAAGAGAGCCTCAAACTGAGTGGCAGATGTTAAATCAGGAAATGGGAAACTCTGCCTTCCCCAGAGCTTTGAGTCATCTCTATGACCTCTGTGGCCTTGTTGAAAGGCTTTCTCTGAATTGAATGACAACATGGAGGCTGTGAGTAAGATTGCAAATCAGAGAATGTGGATCTGAATGGGAAGCTGTGACCCTTGCCCTGGGTGGTAGTTCAGACCTGGGTTAAGATGAGATACGGGATTGCACTTCCAAATTGCAACCCTGCAGAGAAGGGCTTTGCAGTGCTGGGTGGTCTGGCAGGGTTTGAGGTCCAGCCACAAAGTAGAGAAACTAGGAAACTTAGCATGCTCCTCCCCTTGTTCCCGTTCTGTCTGGTTCTGTCCTCCAATCCTTCCTTCAGTGTATCCAAATTGGCATCCAGGAGTCAGGTACCACTGGACCCAGATGTTTTCTAGAGTCAGTGTGGGCATCCAAACACAGACAACTACAGAATATGTCAGAGAACCGCTCCTACCTCGCATCTACAGAATGTCATGACTCAGAAAGGACACAAAACCCCAGCAGAAAAAGGACATCAATTGCTATGGACACAGGGGACAGAAAAAACAGTACTGAGAACAGGTTTCTTTAAAGGTAAGCCTTTTAATGCTAATTTTTGTTATAAAGACCAACAAAATAATACTGTAATGATTTAAGTTAAGTTATGATTTGGGAAGTTAAATAAATGTTTTTATGTGTTTTTTTTAAAAAGATACCAGTTAGTAAGTATAGGCGATTTTAAAAAAAATTTTCTTCCTTAAACTTTGTTCATTTTTTTAAAAACTACATTTTTTACAATTGACACACACACACACTCTCTCTCTCTGACTGCATTCATCTGATTTGCATGATCTTTTGTCCCCCCATCCTGGCTTGTTAACCTGTAACCCATGGAATATGTGCCTTTTAGCAACGTCCTCTGCTGTTCCTTGTGTGTAACCTGCTGTCAAGCACACATTGGGGTGGGTCTTCACTGCTGATAAGTATCAGCTGTCTGGAGAACAGGCCTAGGGACATTATACAAGCAGTGTCCACGAACACAAGAAAACAGAGAGGAATGAGGACTGCTAAAGGGACATTTCATTAAGAGGGACCAGCAAGTCTTCCCAGACAGGATGAAGATGACATGGGGGGAACTGTAAGAGAGAAAGGGGTTCTCAAGGAAGGGTGAGGGAGAAAAGGAGTCAACATCAGCAAGGAGAGGAAACGCTTTAGCTCTCAAAATGTGGCACCGTGATTTTATTTGAAGTGTTTGGGTTTAGAACAATAATACTGGCAAGGCCATCTGCTCTTAGAAGGTTTCTTGAGCATAACCCAATAAGTTTCTGTTCATTTTGCAGAGGGGAGGAAGTATGTTCCCACCCAAGGGGATGGGATTTATTGCAGAAAGCCTTCCTTGAACACTGACTGTTATACTTTTATCACAATAGTTGTCATAATCATCTCTTTGTCTATTTTTCTATCCGTGTATCACTAGGGAAATAATGAGCAGCATCATTCCTGTGTGTGTGTGTGTGTGTGTGTGTGTGTATGAGCGCCCACATACACAGTGCTTGTATGTTTTGGAAAGACAGTGATGGACTGAAGAAAAAAGGGGATGGGAGGGCCCGGGTGACTGAAATAGCACAGTGTAGGCATAGGCAGTGATGAGACCCTGGGATGAAGGCACTTCAGATTTCAAAGAATACTGTTTCTTGTGATGACTCCGTTTGATGTGTGGCCAGGACAATGAGAAGAAGAGTGGAAGAGAGGTGAAAATCATGGAGAATCTGCAGGTGAGAGAGCTTCAGGACAAAATATTGAGGTTTGACCATATAGAGTTATGAAAAATGGGTAAACAAAGGCAAAAATTCAAAAACTGTAGAAAGATATAAAATGAAAAGTAGAAATTTCCCATCCAAACTTCCCACTCCCGTCTGCCACTAGTAAGGTGTTTATTATTAAAAATATACTTATTCCGGTGGTGGTAGAAGTCAGTATAGCATTTAACCATTGCAAGGGGCTAGGGCGCTCACTTAGGTTTTTTGATCCAGGTGCTGGTTATACTGTTGTATTGAGTCTGTGCAAATTCACCAAACTTTATACTAATTTTTTGGACTGTACTCCACTTAAGCAAAAAAGGTTTATTTACTTAAGGTATATTCATTTTAAATATTTCAGACTTACAATAAGATATTAATAATAATGCAACAAGCATAAATGCCCTTATACTCTGTATCTAATTTAACATTCAAAATATTACAAAAGCCCTGTGCATCGCCTGAGTATATTTCCTCCTTCTGCTGCAGGTGACCACTATCCTTATTTTTCAGTGCTTTGTTCCCATATATTTATGCTCTTATCCAATATATATGTATTCCTTGAGTGCTTTATGCTTCATTCTGTATGTAACACTCCTCAACTAGTCTTTTTATTCAATTGAGATGAAATTAACATAGCATTATATAATTAACCATTTTAAAGTTACAACTAAGTGATATTTAGTGTATTTACAATATTGTGTGACCACCAGCTGTGTCTAGTGTCAAAAATTTTTCTTTCTCCATAAAAACACCACATATTCATTGAAAAATCACTCCCATCTCCCATTCCTCCCAACCCGGGTAAACTTTGATCTGCTTTCTTTATGGATTTGCCTGTTCTGGATATATCATATAAAAGGAATCATATAATACGTGACCTTTGTTGCCTGGTTTCTTTCACTTAGCATAAAGTTTTCAAGGTTCATCCAAGTTGTAACACATAT
This sequence comes from Perodicticus potto, assembly GCA_963574655.1. Classification (NCBI taxonomy): domain Eukaryota; kingdom Metazoa; phylum Chordata; class Mammalia; order Primates; family Lorisidae; genus Perodicticus; species Perodicticus potto. The sequence continues at coordinate 7,001 of CAUYRH010025994.1, forward strand.
TTGAAATCCATTCCTTTTTGATCAAAACCCTCCTAGCGGGTGTGAAATGGTATCTCACTGTGGCTTTGATTTGAATTTCGTTAATGATCAAAGATGTTGAAGAGCTTTACATGTGCTTATTGGCCGCTAGTATATCTTCTTTGGAGAAATGTTTATTCAAGACCTTTGACCATTTTTAAATTGCATTATTTGTCTCTTTATTGTTGAGTTATAAGGGTTCTTTACATATTCTGGATGCTAGACCTTAATCCAATATATGATTTGCAATTATTTTCTCCTATTTTTGGGGATTGCCATTTCATTTTCTTTATAATGTCCTTTTATACACAAACATTTTAAATTTTAAGTCCAATTTAGCAATTTTATCTTTTATTTTTTTTTTGAGACAGAGTCTCACTATGTCACCCTAAGTAGAGTGGGGTGGTGTCACAGCTCATAGCAACCTCAATCTCTTGGGGTTAAGCAATTCTCTTGCCTGAGCAAGAGCTAAGTAGCTGGGACTATAGGTGACTGCCACAATACCCAGCTGTTTTTTGGTTGTAGATGTCATTGTTGTTTGGCAGGCCCAGGTTGGATTCATACCTGCCAGCTCCAGTGTATGTGGATGGCGCCCAAGCAGATGAGCTACAGGCGCCAAGCCTGTCTTTTGTTCCTTGTGAGCCTTAGTGTCATATCTAAGAAGGCTTTGCCTAGCACATGCTCATGAAGGTGTACTCCCATACTTTCTTTTTAATTTTTAATTTTGTTTTTATTGATACATGATAATATTACATACTATGGGGTACAATTTTGATACATTTCTATATTGAATAAAATCAAATCAGACATTTAGCACAACCATAACTTCATATATTTGTCATTTTTTTTTGCTTCAAACATTTAAAATCCTCTTTTCTATTTTGCAATATAAAATATATTGTTAGCCATAGTCACCCATACTTTACTCCCATACTTTATTTAAGAATTTTATATTTTTAGACCTTACATTTAGGTATATGATTCATTTTAAATTAATTTTTGTATATATGTATGATATGAGGAAAGGGCTCAACTTCATTCTTTTATATATATGGCTATCTAGTTGTCCCCAAAGAAGACTCTTCATTTACTATTGAATTGTCTTGATACCCTTGTTGGAAATAACTATCTTTGTGTTGTTGCTATTCACTCTTTTTTTTTTTTTTTTTTTAAGATAGTATCTCCTTCTGTTGCCCAGGCTAGAGTACAGTGGTATCATCACAGCTCATTGCAACTTCAAACCGCTGGGCTCCAAGCCATCTTCTTGCCTCATCCTTTGGCCTCAGCCTCCAAAAGTGCTAGGATTACAGGTATGAACCACTGTGCCCAGCTGCCATTCAGCCTGATTACTTTGTATTAAATTTTGAAATTGGGAAACCTAAGTTCTCTATCTTTTTGATTGTTTTTAGAGTGTTTTTGGCTATTCTAAGGCCATTAGTTTCCATATAAATTTCATGATAAACTTTTCAGTGTTTACAAAATCCAAGCTAGAATTTTGATATGTATTATATTGAATCTATTTATTAATTTGGTGAGTATTGCCATCTTAACAATATTGTCTTCAAATCCATGAACTTGTAATAACATCTTTCTGTTTATTTGTGTCTTCTCTAATATCTTTTAACAATGTTTTATGCTCCTTTGTTAAATTTATGTCTATTTTTTACTTTTTGATGCCATCATAAATGCAATTGTTTTCTTAATTTTCTTTTTGTATTTTTTCATTGCTAAGGCATAGAGATACAATTGGTTTTTATATACTGAGCTTGTGCCCTGCAACTTTAAACTCATTTGTTAGTTCTAATAATTTTTTGGTGGGTTCCTTATAATTTTCTTTATACAAGGTCATGTCATCTGCAAATAGAAATTTTTTTATTTCTTCCTTTCCAGTCTAGATGCCTTTTGTTTCATTTCCTTACTTAATTGCCCTAGTTCTACCTCTGGTGCAAAGTTAAGTAGAAGTTGTGAGAGTAGACATCCTTGACTTATTCTGATTTTAATGAGGAATGTCATTGATTTCTGCTCTAATATGTATTGTATTCTTCTCTCTGCTTTAGATTTAATTTGCTCTTCTTTCTAATTTATCAAGGTCAAAGTTCAGTCTATTCATTTAAATATTTTAACTTTCCAATATATTTACTTAATGCTACAGTTTTCCCTCTAAGTAGTGCTTAACTTCATCCCGTAAATTTTGATATTTACATTTTTATGTAGCTCAAAATATTTTAAAATTTCTTTTGAGGTTTCTCTTTAATCCATGTGTTATTTGGAAGCATTTTCCTTCATTTTTAAACATTTGAAAAATTTTCAGATTTCTTTCTATTACTATTTTCTAGGTTAATTTTGTTGTGGTCTGTGTGACTTCTATTATTTTAAATGTATTAAGGTTTTGGTATAGCTATGAACATGGTGTGTCTTATAGAATATTTCCTGTGAACTTGAGAAGAATATGTAGTCGGCTGTTGTTGCGTGAAATTTTCTGTAAATATCAACCACGCCAAGTTAGTTGATTGCACCGTTCAGGTTGTTTATATTCTTACTGATGTTCTGCTTGCTTATTCCATCAGTTCCCAAGAGAAGAATGTTCAAGTCTCCATTTGTAATTTTGGATTTGTGTATTTTTCCTTTCAGATATATCAAGTTTTTACTTAATGCATTGTGAAGATCTGTTTTTAATGGCAAATGTCCATTTAAGATTTTAATTTCTTCTGGGAGAATCATTTCCTTTATCATTACGTTGTTCCTACCTTTATCCTTAATGATCTTCCTTGCTCTGAAATCTACTTTGCCTAAAATTAATATTCGAGTTTTCTTTTGATTAGTGTTTGCAGGGCATAGCTTTCTCAATCTTTTTACTTTTTATCTTTCTAAGCCTTTTTTTAGGCCACTTAAAGAACTTTAATTATTTCTAACTCTTTAAAGTGAGTTTATTATAGATAGCATATAGTCTATACATTTTTCAGTGTATATACATGACTATATCGTCTGTATGTCTATAGCTTTCTATCTACAAAAAACAATACAACCAATTTATTTTCCCTACATGTTTCTTACTAAAGTCAAGGTCCTTTTCTCCCCTAAATGCATTTAACCAATGGACTAGAACTTCATAAACAGTTTTCTTGGGTTTTCTCAGAGTCATAGTATTTGTTTCCTAAAGTCGCTTACTTCAGAAACATTATTTTGATATTAGACATCACAGCCATATTGACGTGGGGCCAGAGAAGTCTAAGAGGATAAAACTACTGAACAGAAGAATCTTGAGTTTTAAGAAACTTTTCCTATATTCAGAAAGGATTACTTCATTGTGTGTAGTGACTGTTCTAAAGTAACAATGACCAAGTACAAGCATAGAGTTGATGATATCAAGTTCAACTCTCTCAATTCATAGAGAAAATGAATCTGAGACTAAAACTACTTGGCTAATCTCTATTTATCAGATCCTGTTTTCTTTGTACTTTTGGCAGAAGTTACATTATTATATTTTTTGCTATGATTACTTCACCAGTGAGATCAATCCCAGTAGCTGTTCAAACTGATAATTTTGAGTGTCTATGGGGGGAGGAGAGAAATTGCCTTCTGAGCAAGGACCTACCCTTGAGGTGTGCACCCTGTTTCTGATCTTTTATTCTGTTATTTCTTGACATTCTTGAATTAGTTTCCAGATCTTGCAATTTTTAATCTTGAATTTAAATTCCCAACTTGTATTTGGCAATTTCTATTTAGAGTGCTTTTTAATTTATACACATATTTAAAATGAGATTCTCTTTGTTCCTGAATACTTTTTCTGCCAGTTAAGAGATCTTACTTGTATAAATGACTGTTATTAGTGATGCAAAACTAACGTTTCAGATTTGCCTTTTCTGGCCACATTATTAACAAAGGCTTAAGAACTTCAGGGTCAGTTTGATTTGATTAAAAAATCCAAAATTAAAAAAATAAAGATGAATATTTTAGAAGTTCAAATGTCTTTCTAAACATATTTTAAGGTTTAAACAAACTCTTCTTTAGATACTCTGAATTTTGATTCTAATCATCTGTGATGCCAGCAAATGTAAAAGTCTTTAATTTAGGGAAAATGATCACCACACATTTGCAGTACTTTTCTTTTCAAATGTTTGAATTGCTAGCTCTTAATTTATCCCAAAACACTTGTGATCCTGTGCTGTTTCTAGATCTCCCCAAAGGATGAGTCTAATGACAGTATTAGTGTGTCTATCCATTATTGCAGGAACTCTAGTTTTTAACGTGCCTTTCGTAGGATTCTGAGAATTCACTGTAGGCTAACAGTGGGGCTTTCACCATTCAGAATTCTTTTCTCCTAATGAAAGGAGCCTGAACCCTTGAACTCTGTCAGGGACTTAGGCATGTTCCTAGGGCGTGATTTTCATTCTAGAAAATGGAGGTCAGAGACATGTCAAGAATAAAAGAAGGGGCAGATTAGAGTTGTTAAAGACTTTGCACACACACATCCAGATGACATTAATGTGTTGACGATGGTGCCTGGAACCTGCTAGGCACTTGGGAAGTGAGTGGATGGACAAGTGCACAAATGAGTAAATAGTGAGTGCAAATGACATCGAATGCTCAAGGAAGCAATTAGTTGTGTGTATGGTAGAACATCTTACCTTCAATGCATTCACCTAGGGCAAATGGCAATTGCTTTGAAAAGTGGATCATTGCCCTACTTGCTCCTTTTCCACATGAGCAGGGCAGTGTGATTCAGAAATGCATTGCTCAGAAAGAATGACTCTTGGAAGTAATTCAGGATTATAGGAAAGTCACGGTTTCTTACAGAAGTACAGCTTTGACTATGACCTCCTTGACTGATGATGGCATCTACGCATCTCATGACCACACTTTATACACCCATTTATACATTTTGATAAACATGTAAAACAGCATTGGGGGAAGAATCACGTTTGTGTTCAACCTCTGTAATTACATCTATGGTGAGTTCACAAGCCTAGGAGTACAAGACACACGTTTTCTTTATTTTGTCTAACTAAACTTAATTAATGACTCTAAGTATTAATTCTATTAGATTGGCAGAAAAGGGAGACACTCTAGGGTTTTGTTGGGGTTCTCCCCCACCCCCTTAGTTCCTGGGGACTTGCCAGGGAACTTACACAGTGCCCAGATTTGGAGGAGTAGAGGGTGCTACTTATCTTATTTCGGTCGTTAGGACCCGCAAAATGCTATTGAGATGTCCCTCATTCCTGTCTGTAAGGTCTCATCAGGTCCAGCACTGCCCCCTTCACTCTTGAAGCCCAGGAATCTTTGGGTGAGGTTGTCTGAAGTCGCACTTTGGTAGGGGTGCCCTCTTTCCCTTTTCTGTCTGGGGTCTTCCTCGGTGGGGAGTTGGCAGCATCCCCATACCCTTGCTGGGATGCACCTTCTCTCTCTCACCCCAGGCTCCCTTGCACTGCTCTTCAGCCCTCTTGCCACTCCTCCACTGCAGAAAGAAATTCTAATGGGGGGGAGGGAACCCTTTTCTTCTAACATTGCCTCTAAGACACTCAGTTTGTGGCTTTCAGTGAAATAAATGCAAGCGAGACTTAGAGGGAGCTTTCATGTTCTGTTCTGCTGCTTAAGTCCCTGCCTGAAAGAAAGAAAGGGGAAGAGAAACAAAGAAAGCAAAACAAAACCAAAAAAAAAAAAAAAAAAACCCAAATGAACAAACATTTTTAAATCCATAAATTAATATCTCAAAAGGAATGCAATCAGGTCTGAAGGGAAGCTAATGGGAGCTAATACTCACTAGTAAGTTCTGTGTTCAGGGCCTCCGAGTCCTTCAGGTGTCTGACCTCATTTCACCAGCACGCCCAGCCTGCCAATGGACATACTTATCGCCTTAACAGTTGGGAACCTGAGGAGTAGATTAAGCAAATGTTCAATATTAAAATTTGAACCCAGGTTGTTTACAATTCTAAATTCCATTCTTTACTTACTTTGCTCCGCTTAACAACCCCACAAAAGTGGTCAGTAAAAGCTAATTAGAAAATGACAAATTTGGAAAAATAGTAATTTAGGATATTTTAGATTCACTAGCATATATATCTATATATATATGAACATTTGCTGAGAAAACTAGGGACTAAAACTTGTGTTCTAAATGACATGGATCTAACTCCTTGCAGAACACACGAAACAAAGTTACAGAGTTGCTCAGCCCAGGGTCTCTCAACTGCAGTGCAATAACAAGGGACGAAGTGCTAAAACCCTGAACAATGAGGATGCATCTCAAGTGCCCTATTGTAAGAGAAGAGAGCCAAATTTAAAAGGCTACATAGGGTGAGATTTCATTTATATGACACCCTGGAAAAGGCAAAATCAAAGGAACTGTTTCCTGTTTTGCTTGAGGAGGTGGTTACATGCTTGAGTGTATCTGTCAAAAACTATAGAACATTACACTAGGTGGGTGAACAGTATATGTAAATTATATCTCAATTTTAAAAATGAGAGGAAAAAACACAAAGTCATTTAGTATTTGGTACTTTACTAACCTCATTAGAAATACCCTAACTTATAATTTGTGGGTATAATTTAGAATACAGAACGGATTCACTATCTTAATAACCAACTTCCTCTTAATATTATATATGAGACTCACAGATACCCTAGGGTACCCCAAATACCATATTTCCCATTACCATTTTCTTAAATTACCATCTAAGTAATTTAAGATGCATTTTATAATCTATATTCTGAGCAAATCACCAGTTACAGGCAGATCAACAAGTTGTGATGTAGTTATTACCTACAAATGTATAAAATGTACAAAATTAGTCCTTGAGAAATTAGTATCAACCTTTACTTAGACTTATATTTGTTGAGTTTATTTAAAATGCCCTCAAAATAATTAAAGTGGCTACTTGTTACTATGTTTGACCAACACCCACCAGACAAGTCAATTTAAGACAGTAGAAATTGCCAAATCCTACACAGACAAAACATTTCAAAGCTAAGAAAGTTTGCAGGTCATCTATTGATGGACATGAAGAATCATCACTTAGGCCTTGTCCTATCTTTGATAGGACAAAACCAGGTCTTTGGTGAGGGGAAGACAGACAGCTTCACACTGGGATGGACAGAGAGTTTTTTATGAGGGAGAAAAATCCATGAAACAGGAGTGAAGAGAATGGAGAGGAGAATGGGAAGCCAGGGACAGGCTTTAGACAAGGGTAGAGAGCTATTTGGTTTTGTTCTGTTTGGTGGAGGTGAGGGCAGAGAAGGAGTGAGAAAGTCGATGTTTTCCTCTGAAATAGAAATAAAACTTTTGTTTTGCATTTTTAAAAGATTGCAGTAAGGATTTAAATTGCTTTTTGATTATTTTTGGACTTAACATTGATTTTTCTTTGGAAGGTGACACCATGCCAAGATGGGCTGTGAAGAGGCTCAATTTTTATGAATAGCATATCTGTCAAAAGCTTTGGGCTGACTTTCAAGGAAAGCTGTTTAACTTCCAGTGATATGTAATTTAATGAAGGAAAAATATGAAACTATTAGTTTAACCAAATAGGAAATGCAGAAGAAACTGATATTTTTCAATATCCCTCAGAATTATTCTGTCAATCTGCAAGGGCTAAAGAAACCAAAATGATGAGCACTGGTTATAAAAAGCAGCTTGTCACCGTGATGTCAGGCGCACCTGTCAGAGGCTGACTGTGACTCCAAAGGTTCCTTAGAAAATACATCTGAACAAATCTTTGACTCATACTCTGAAGAACAAACTTTGCCTCTAATTAACAGGACATATGAATACTTTTGTCAGATATTAAAAGTATACATTTGTACAATTAATTTATGGGATTTCCTTCTGAAAATCTTGTATTAATCCTATGGTGTATCTTACAATTGATGGCATGTTAGAATTGAGTTCTATAAAGATATTTCAAAAATAACTTTCCAGTTAATAATTTTTCATTCAAGAAATCCTGAGATATTTGACTGATACATTTCTGTAGTTCCATCCATGTTTTCCAATATTGTTCTCATGACCTCAAATGTCCTGAAATCTTCTGATTTTGTATATTCTAAAGCTTTGACTAAGACCCCTGTAAGAAATTATATCATATGAGGCAATACACACACACACATTTTCTCAACCTTTTGCCCTGGTTCTACATGCTTTATTGGGTGTGTGTGTGGTGGGGGTTTATGGAGTTGGTAGGGGGGAAAGAGAAGTAGGAGGAAGCAGAAGAACAAAAAACGGTGACAGATGTGTCCTTTTTTGCGGAGTGTGGTCCCAGGCATCTTCCTTCAAGCATAGCATGTGTGAGGCAAGAGAAATGACAATGAAATAACACTCTGGTTGGTGGACTGGCTCTTTTTGTTTCGTCCAAACCCATAGGGCTTGGCAGCTTTGGCTGACTGCAATCTTGGAATCTGCTTCCTTCTCTGTCCATGTGGTTTGTGAGGCATGCACAAGTGATCACGGCCAGAGCAAGACCTATTCCAGGGAATCTTCCTACACCAGTGACCACTGACATTTCAACTGTCAGAACAGGCATGTGGGAAAGTATAGGCTTATCTGAGTGGCTCATCAGTGTTTTAGGAAATTCTCTATTGCCCAAAGAATGTCTCTAAGTTACCTGCTTGTTTTTAGGGGCCTTTGACTTGTACCTTGCCCCCTTGCTGGTCACACTCATGTATATTTGAAGGGACCAATAAAGATCGAATTAACTCTATAATTGAAAATAGTCATTTTTTTTTGAATTCTAATTCGTCTGACTTGTCTTGTTTTCTTGAATACTAACAGTTCATCATTATTTAAGTACTTGCCAAGTATGCATCTTCTATGCAGGAAAAGTCCAGATTAAAGCAAGAACTCAAAAAACCCCAGAAAATCTGACTCCCTGGGTTAAGGCAAGTGTCGTGTGTTCTCCTTGATAACAATGGGAATAAATTAAGGAGACCCAAGACCTACTGTGACCTTAAGGGGGAGGAATCTAGCATTTGTTTATCATTTCTCAGCAATTGACTGTGCCAGGCATTGTTCTGGAAGCTGGATTTACAACAGACGCAGAGCACCCACCCAAATCTTAGTTCATGTGATGTTCTGGTGAAGGAATAATGCATGGTCATAGTGAGCAGAGTGCTGTTATGTGAAGCATGTTTCACAATGAACGTCTCTGAGTTCATTTCTAGAGAAATTTCATTCATTATATTTTGCCACTTGCTCATTATTTTTCTTTATAAATGAATTGGCTAAGTGACATGCATTTGATACATAATATTTTTAAACCTCATGAAGCTTGTTTCTGGTAAACATAAGCATTTACATTGAACATAGGGAATCATAATGACAAGCTTAAGTTGTTATAGCAACAATGAGAACACTTCAATATTTAGGTGTCATCATTTTTCAAGAGTAAATGATACAATTAATGCTTGATTCTATTTGATTCTAGATTGTTTACAGACTTCCTTGCAATTCATAGCTCTTCACGTGTCAGTTCTAACAGATGGAAAGGTAATTCTACGGGACTGAAACAAAAATTCAAATATCGGTGTATGGAGCTGCTTTTAAAAACCTTGACAGGCTTTTACCCATGATAGATTTATACCTTTTTTATTGTAAACAAAACTTCAAAAATTGCATTTACAAATGAAAATTTTCTATTTTTTCAGAGGGCAGCTGGAACATGCTTATAGAAATATGGATTTTTGTCCACACTGAAGAGAATCACAGAACAGAAGGGGCAGCGCACCTGGATTATGAAGCCAAGTGGGCTGGATTTGAGTCTTGGCTCTTTAGCTTATAGCTGGGTAACCTTGGCAAGTTAATTTTCTCCTCACTGCCATCTTTAAAATGGAGATATAAAATACCTACTTCATGGAGTCATCGTGAGGTTTAAAGGAATTAATGTACATGAAATAAAGGGTTTTTCCCAGGGTAAGTGTTACAAAAATATTTTGCTTTTCTTTTATCTTTGCGAGATCATCTGGATCAGGTATTTGCATTTCAGCAGTATTTGGTGGCAGCAAGATTCTTTACATTCCCTGTTGAAAGAAGAAATGACATATGTGGGAATATCTATTTTTTTTAACAGAGCCTGGTTCCAAAAGTCATTTATCTTGCCTTCAGTGGCTCCTCAGTTCTTGCTTGGTGGAGAGTGTTTAGGGCTGAAAAGATGGGAACAGCATGAAACTGTGGAGGAAGCAAGGCCTTTGGAGTGAGGCAGACGCAGTGCAAATCTAAGCTCTCTCATAGTGACTTAAAACATTTTTACCACCTGCAAATGGGGGCAGTAATTCTTCACCCTTTAGGGCTGTGAGATTAAATGGGATGCAAGTACTTAGCACATCCTAAAGATCAACAGATGTTTGGATCCTGTGTGGGTGAACAGTTCTAAACCATTCTTTGAGCAGAAGTGGCCAATTTCTGACCCACATAGACCTGCCTGCCTCCTCATGTACCCCGTCCCCAATCCCCCACAAACCTCTCCAACCTCTACAGACACACAGCCAATTCAAGCAGGAATCAGACCTTTAATAGGCTGACCTACAACCTGTAAGGTCAATTGGCATGAAAAACTTTCTTCAAATAGAAACAAAGAGATCAGCTTGGCCAATCAGAATCTATTTCATTAAAAAAACTGAAGTGAGATTTATGAAAGGAATTAGCAGAAACTAAAGAGCCAAGGGTTTGAGGGGGGTCAGGCCCACAGATATGTTGAAATGATGAGGAAGCAGAATCTAAAAGCTAGCACAGACTATGAGACAGTACAATGGACTAAATGCGTCCCCCTAAAATTTGTATGTTGAAATCCTAACCCCTAAAGGGTTGGCATTAGGAATTGGGGCCTTTGACAGGTTGGTTAGGCATGAAGGTGAAGCCCTCATGAATAGAACTAGTACCTTATATGAAGGCAGAGAGACATCAAAAATGTTGCCCAAATCAGTAAGTGCTAGAGGCAGAAATTGATCCCAAGAAATCTGACTCCAGAGCCAAGCTCTTAGCATCTCTAGACACTGTGTAAAGGGAACAAAAATTAAAAGTTGAAAAGGCAGTGAGTTAGTGTGTACCAAGATCTGAAATCTAATTGTCAAGCTTAGAAAGCCAATTTCTGCTGGTCTTATTCACACAAAAAAGACTAGCCCTGCTGGTAGCCTGAAAGGTTCCCAGAAAGCTCACTTGCCCTCTTTCTGCCATGTAAGGATATTGCAAGAAGGCAGCAGTCTGTAGCCAGCCAGAGAGCCCTCACCACAGCCCAGTGGTGTGGCATCCTGATCTCAGACTTTCAGCCTTCAGAACTGTGAGAAATCAATTTCTCTTATTTATAAGCTGCCCAGTTTTTGGTACTTTTTAATAGCAGTCCAAACTGACTAAGACAAACAAGGAGAGATTTAAGAAATAAGACAGCTGGCAACCCTAACACCAGGAAAAACAAAGATCAGAGAGTCAACTCATCCTGAGGAAGGTTCAAACAACTAGGGGCTCCTAGGTGTCCCTAGAAGAGCACCACTGACCTGTTCATCTCCCTGAGGCTGACCCTCCGCGGTTCCCATTCTTCCCATGAAGCTAGGGGGTTGTCATTCTGTGGGTTTCCAAGAAGGCCCAGGCTGGTGGTGGGAGTTTTTTCTTGTTTTACCCATTTCTTTTTGTTTTGTTTTGTTTTTTTGTTTAGTTATTTCCATTTTCTCTCTTAGAATAAATTCCTATTTTCCTTGGGGTCACTTAAGTAAGTCTTTGCTCCTTTCTACTCCAAAGTTTATATTGTACCAAGAAAAACAATGTGTTCAATATTCAGAGTGGAGTCTCCTGTTGCCTGTAGAATTGTCCGGTTTACTTCAGGCTCCCAGTGTGGGTAGTCTTTTCTGTGTGAGGACCAGTAGAAACTGGGTTTCTAAGCTTGATCACTAGATTTCAGATAGTGGTACTCACTAACTCGCTGTCCTTACAACTTTTAATTTTTGTTCCATTACTTGGGGTGGGGGGCATTGTCTAGAGATGGTAAGAGTTTGGCTCTGGGGTCAGATTTCTTGGATTCAATTCCTGCCTCTCCCACTTACCAACTTGGGCAACAATTTTAATGTCTCTATGCATCAGTTTTGTTACTACTATTGTTATAATGCATGCTTAAAGATTATCGCTAAATATTATATCAGTCTTTTATCAAAATGCCTACTTATTGCAATTATTTGTTTACTTATATTTCTCTTATCAATTTCTTGACTCCTTGAGAGCACATGCAAATACATTTTTGTTTCTTTGTCCTTCCATTACTCAGCATGTAGTAGATGTTGAATAAATTAAAATGCCTACATATAGTGACTAAGAAAATGCCATGAAGGCTATGTTAAACAGTTCAATGAAAATATTTCAGATTGTATATGAAGTCAGTACATTGTGCCCCAAGATTGCACTAATATACACAATTATGATTTAATAAAAAATTTTAAAAAATCCCTTTTCCAAAACTCTCTTCTTACAAGTTTCATGCTGCTAATTTTCATTCTCTGAACTTATAGAAATTTTTAAATCTCTTTATACCTCTTCTTCCATACATGAACATAAACCTGTAGCATGTATTATGCTTACTTTATTCATTTACTCTAGTAATCACTCGAGGCTGTTTAATTAGCTTCAGTGCCACAACTTTTAGGTCTTTTCGAGCCCACATTTTCTTGCCAGGTGTCCCCTTTTTTTCTCCCATGTTTTCTCCTGTGTTCTTATTCTAAAGTAATTATTGTGCTTATCATTCTTGAGTGTCTTTCTAACTGGATCTATCTGCTTTTCTGACCTAGCAAGGTCATTTTGAATTCCGATCCCATCTGTTAAGGAGTGCACTTTCTCTCCAGGTGACTACGTCAGCTAAATCAATGAGTTTCCTATTTCTTCCGCCAGGTCATTGATGAAAGTTAAAACATACAGCTTCTACTTCATTTACAAATATAAAATGCTATTCTCCAAAGCTGTAAGACCATGAGTAGAGGCGTGAGGAGCCAACCTTAATGAGAGTTAAGATCATTGCATAGAAAACATTTTTATTAAAAAAAAAAAAAAACTCTTTGTGAGAATGAATAACTCTCTGGCTCAATAAATATTTATTTAATTGCTCAGTGGCCTGCAACTCAATATTCCATTTATTAAACCAAGATTTAGCCTCATGTAATTTTTTTCGGTTGTTGTAAAGTCTCTCTGAGCCTATCCCACATCTGAATTTATCCAGTAGACATATGTAATGTCCTCTCAGTCACAGCAAATCAAAATTTAGCAAAACAGCAATTGAGAATATATCCTAGTATTGGTGTGATTTGGATGAGCAACTCAGACTGGGTAAGAATAGTTTGTATAGATTTAGCAATCATTGGTAGTCATGATTTTAATTAGGTGGAACTTGAACCGGTATGCTGCTTTAAAGAAAAAAAATCAACAGATAAAATCTTTTATTGTTTATTTGATGAAAGTAATAAATCTACATAATGTATTTACAAATGAAAAACATGTCATTTTGGCTTTTTATCCTAGAAATACATGCTCTTATTAGGAATCAAAGATAGCTTCTTGAGTAAGTTGCGCTCCAAAACACGTTGCCAGGCTTAAAGGTGTGTTCAATTTTTTCAGTGTTTACCCAGGCAGTTCATGATGCTTCACAGGTCACAGAAAGTGACCTGAGTGCCTCACCCTTGGCATCCGAAGGTTTCCGTCAAGTCCTCAGGAGAATGCCATTTCACTGCTTTTTCAGCCAAACAGACCTACAGCAGTTTGTTTATATGATCACCTCCTGAACAGTAGAAAGAATTGTGACAAAGAAGGTAAAGATTTATAGGCATAGTTACAATTTAGCTTGCATTTTAGTGGATTAATTTGCTTCATTGAAAGAAGTCTTTTATAGAGATATGAAGACTTCTGTAAGCAAAGACTGAAAAGGTCTCTTGGGGCTTTCAGTCTGATGTTTTGTTTTGCCCTACTGGGGCTTTTCCTTAGGTTGTAAATTCCAGCTTTCTAATGTCAGATTCCTCCTTTGTTAAGCTTTGAGGCATTTCTGGAATTACTCAGTAAAGGGACTTTGACAATCCTTGGCCCTGTTCTTAGGTCACAGAGCTGATTTATGGCTGGAGGAGGTTCTCTAAACAGTAGATGGAATTGGTGAAATGCTATCCATTTATTAAAGTGGGTTCAGGAGTTCCTCCTGCTGATCAGTGGGGGATGTCCTAAATATAATCAGCCTCCATACGTTACTTCATTGCTGTTTTGTGAGTTTTACTGCAGGAAAATGAAAGTCACCCTAATAGAAATTATTTAAGGGTAAAATCTGAAAAGTGCACTGATGGTGTTATGGCAAATTCTAAATCTGCTATTTCAGGTTGATAGCATAGAAGCCTTTTCAGAAATGGCTGCTCCTATTAATGTAAACTCACAAATTCAGTATTTTTCAGCCAACATTTATTGACACTTATTCATTCTGTTCAGACACTGCTCAAGGTAGTATGGGCACAGCAGAGCACAAGGCAGACAAACTCTTTGCCTTTTGTAACCTGCTGAGGACAGACATTAAATAATAACAAATAAATATAATACTAAAAAGGCAAGTCATATTGAAGGCTCTGAGGGAAAATAAAGCATGGGGGGGGTACAGAGAAATGGGGTTAGTTGTCATTTTACTAACATGTATGTACTAGTTTTCTATTGCTGCTTTGATGAATAAGCATAAATTTAGTGATTTAAAATAACTTGATGGTAGAGAGGAGGAGGAGGAGGATTGCTGTGCTCCCACTTAATGGGCACAATGTAAGGGTATATGGCGCACCTCCTGGGTGCGGGACACAGCTACAAGAGGGGCTCTACCTAATAAAGGCAAATACTGTAACTTCGTTTTTTGTACCCTCGCACTAACCTGAAATAAAAAATAAAATAACTTGAATTTATTATCTTACAGGTCTATAGGTTGGAAGTCTTATACTGGTCTCACTGGGCTAGCATCAAGGCATCAGCAGACTGTAGGGGAGAATCTCTTGCCTTGCTTTTTCCAGATCCTGGAGACTTCTCACATTTCTTAGCTTGTGTTTCCGCTTCCTCCATCATAAAAGCCAGCAACATCACATCTTCCTGACTCTTTGTTCATTGTATGTTTCTTTCTGACCACAGCCAGGAAAGGTTCTCCTATTTTAGGAGTTTAGGTGATTAGATTGGGCCCACTCAGATAATCCAGGACAATCTCTTTATCTGCAGGTCAGTTAATTAGCAACCTTAATTCCATCTACAACCTTGATTCTCCTTTGCCACATAAGGTAACGTATTCTCCTTTGCCACATAAACATATTCACAGTTTCCAGGGGATTAGGGAGTGGACCTTTTGGTGAGTCAATTATTCCTCTTACAACTAGATAAAATAGTTCTCTTGTAAGAAGTCACATCTCAATTAAGATTTGAATGAATGAGGACTCAACTCAAGCAAATATCTGAAGTAAGAGTGTTGTGGGTAAGAGCAAAGTGTTGCTGATTCTGTCTTTGAAGGATAAAGAATACATGTGGCTAGTCCAGAGTAGGAAGGATAAAAGGTGTCACAAGGTCAAAGAAATAGGAAAGGATCACATCAAGTAAGACATTGAAGGCCTCAATAAGTTCAAGTTTTATTCTCAATAAGACAGGAACCAACAGTGTTTAGAGCAGAAGAGTAACATAATCTGAGATATAATTGTAATAACATGCTAGACAACACCTTTGGAAAAAAGTTTGACATTATCTTGTAAATTTGAGGATGCATGCATTCTATGACCTAGGACCTCTACTCCTAAATATATACAATGAAGAAAAACTTATATGTTTATACTGGGAATAAATTCAATTATATTCTTATCTGCCATTAGTGATAACACGGGCAAGCAAACAACAACAAAAAACGTG
This sequence comes from Perodicticus potto, assembly GCA_963574655.1. Classification (NCBI taxonomy): domain Eukaryota; kingdom Metazoa; phylum Chordata; class Mammalia; order Primates; family Lorisidae; genus Perodicticus; species Perodicticus potto. Next base: position 22,875 of record CAUYRH010025994.1, read on the forward strand.
CATAAGTTCCAAAAACTGAGGGAAATGCATTCTTAACAGACTACTATATTATAATAAAAATGAATAAATTATAAGTATGTACTGTGTATAAGAAATACATAGAGCATAGAAAAAAGAATCTGGATTTACCTATGTTGATCCATATACTGTAAAAAAATTTTTTATTTTGACATAATTTTAAGTTTATAGAAAAGTTTCAAGAATAATACAATAAGTTATCATGTATACTTGTATCAACCCCCTTTCCTCTCTCTTTCTTTTTCTCTCATATAGCCTCAGAACAGTTATCACAATCAGGAAATTACCACTGATACAATAATATTATCTAATGTACAGGCCTTATTCAGATTTCATTATTGTGCCAATTATATTCATTAAAGCAAAAGAAAATCTTGGCTTATCCATGTGTTGCATTCAGTTGTCATTTCTCTTTAGTGTCCTTTAATCGGAAATAGCTCCTCGGTCTTTCTTTGTCCTTACGACCACTGACATTTTTTAAGTATGCTGGCTGGTTTTTTGTTTATTTTTTAAAATGCCCCTCAATTTGAGTTTCTCTGATGTGTTCTCGTGATTAGGTTTAGGTTTTGCATTTTTGGCAGGAATACACTTTTGGCTCAGAAGTGATGCCGTCCGCATGTCCTTCATAGCGCATCACATAGTGGGAGGCACATGTTGGCAATCTGTCCCATTTCTGTTAAGGTTACTTGGTTAAAATGGTGTCTGTCAGGTTTTCCCAATGTGGTTACTATTTTTCTCTTTTTAATTAATAAGCGTCTTCTGGGGAAGATTTGAAACTATATGATTAATATCCTGCTACTTGTCAAACTTTTACCCACTAGTTTTAGCATGCATTGCTGACTCTTCCATTAAATGAAGGATAATTATTACAATGCCAAATGAGGACTTTACTAATTCTATCATTTTTTCTAGATATATTCATTGGCTTTCTACTCTACAGAAACAAAGCATTTTTTCCTCCCTCTATTAATTAGTTCGTGATATGCACTCTTATTTTATTCAATGGATTATGATCCATTATAATCCCAACATCATTATTTATTTAGATGTTCAAATTATCTCAGATTTGGTCAGTGGGAGTCTTTTCAAACTGGCTCCCGTGTCCTTTTGACATATCCCTCTCTGAATTTGATCACTTTCTCACTTTTGGTGCAGTAAGATGGTCTAGAATTATTTTGTACTATCTAAGTCCCAGCCCAAGAATCAGCCATATCAAGAGTTCTTGATTCCTTTTAGTGAAAAATTGTTATGCAGTTGCTAGATATACTTATTGTCTTTGAGATGTTTTTATGTTTAGAAGGAGTGAATAAAAAAGGTAATCAAGGATGATTACAAGAATTCTGACCTGAGCTAATGGAAGGTTCTCCAATTTTAAAGACTTGTGAGTAGATTGAGCCTACCCAGATAGTCTAAGATAATCTCTCAACCAACCAAGGTCCTTGGTTACATCCAAAAAATCTTTGGGTTTTTTTTTTTTGCCATGTAAAATAACATTCACACAAGTTTTGAGGTAGGACTTGTACGTCTTTGGAGATTCATCATTTTGCCAACCACAGGATCCCAGAGGTAATAGAATGCTTGCAATAGCTAGTTTCTTATGTGGTTTTATTTCTTTAAGTTGCCTGGGTTACACTTTAGTTATTTAGATTGGAACTAACTTCTTATGAGTTGTCATCCATTCTAGATGACTAGAGCATAATGCCGTATAAATCTGGATCTGTCATTGAACTGATGTTGATTAGCTCTATGCTTACTCAACTTCTGCAAGAAAAGATGGGTACAACTTCTAGATTCATCTCCTACCTTTCTGCAAATAATGTTTTCCAGGCTTCCTTGCACTTGGCTTCCAGCTAATCCCATCAGTCAAGGCCTAGGGAGAGATTAGACTATAGGAAGAAGGAAGCAGCCAGGGTTTTCCTTCCTTTTTATTTCTGGTTCATAGGATGGTTCCCTGCAGTGATTGCATTTTCTGCTTGGTCCCATTTCCCCCTGGAATCCCCCTCCATCCCTCTCACCTCAGCTGAAAGGACTGGCTTCTCTGTTTTAGCACCAGCACTTTCTCTCTAGGGATGCTGTGGCTTCCTGCTGTTGCTAATCTCTGGGTTAAATCCATTCTCTATTTAGCTTCTTAGCTCTTCCATCATGATGGAACCAATTCACTGTATTAAATTTCCTCTGTCTGAAATATCTGAAGTAGTTTCTCTTTTCTCAACTCAGCTTTCACTGATCGAATGGAGAACAGAGCTATGCTAGCTTCAATCTTACATTCACAAAAATATCCTTCCTTGTCAATCTGAAAGGGACTATAGTACTCTAAAAAAATGAAAAGCCTGACAGAAAATCATTCTGTTTGTTTAGAGGGATATAAAAGAATTAGCACCCTTATGGCATTTCTGACATGAAAATATGTGGCTTGTTGTTTACTTGCTGAGACTGATGTCATAGGGTGAGCTCTAGGGGTACATGAGAAAAGAATCTCAGGAAGCCACTTTGTGAACTGCTGAGGATTAGATTTCTGAATGATGAGTCCAGTGGTGCTGGTGAAGTGGGGAACAGGACCAAATTCCATTGCCAGTGCCAATCAAGGATACTCAATCATGGTGTTGGGGCACGAAAGGGCAGGATAAAGAGAATTCCACATGTTGAAGAAGTGGCTTCCTCTGTTTCAAGGAGAAGAAAAACTAGGGGAAGGATGCAGTCTGGGGTGGTGGGTGGCCTGGCTGTCACTCATTGCTTCTTAAACACACACAGTGGAAAAGGGATGAAGGCAACACTGCTTTCCTCTGAATAGTAGGGCTATTAGCAAGAAGGAAAAGATTTAAAAATAATTTGCATACATGATTATTAGGACGGAAAAGGATGACTCTAACACTGCAGTTCTTGACACAACTTTGTGGCTTTCTGTGATTGAGATAATGTACATAAAGCAGAGACCCTGCCATCTGACTAATTAACTCGGCAGCAGGGAGGGAATGGATGAAAGGATAATTAATAGGTCAAAGACCCAATGCTGTGTTATGATTATTTGAATAATATTATGATAATTTGAATAACGTACAAGAGTTTGTGAAAATTGGTTGCTGGCTAGAACTCCAGCTGACAAAACATTTGATTCATGCTCATTTTACACCTCCTGGGTAGCTTTCCTTCCTTCCTGAAAGTACTGAGCATATGTTTGAATACTGGGGGGAGGAGGGAGGCACAGGGAAGATGCGTGGAAAATGACTGTGAAAAAAATACTGTCTTAAATGTCCATGGCAGAAGTATACTGTCTTAAATGTCCATGGCAGAGGGCATTTCTATTCACATTGAAGTGACCTTAACTGGCAAGCACAATTGGCAGGCTGAGACAATAGATGCTACAGCATTTGAGCCTGCAGAGACTGTTTAGCAAAATGACAAACCAATGCCCAGATCCTGCTTCTTTAAAAAAAAAAAAAAACAACTGTATTACTTAATTAGATTAGGTCTATGGTTGATAGATTTCCATCTTCATTGAGAAATACAAAGTAAACGCTCTAAACCAAGATATTTATTTAGAATTTCTTAAACACATTGAATAGGTCCTACACAAAAATTGGTTTTGATGATCTTACAGATTATTAGCTACTGTAGTAGTATTTATAATATTCTCACACTTGACCATCATGGGGCACCACATCATCTTACATCTCAGTGGCTTTTTTTTAGTGAGAAAATGGACTTCATTGTCAACATTTAAGGGGCAATCTAGAACACGGCCTGAGGAATTTTAGGGCAACTAATAAAAAGGCCAATCTGTTTTCTGCTACTGGAGTTTATTTCCAGCAGGAGGTCTGTGTTTTATTACTTATGTGAAGAAAGTAGCTCCTTTCTGCCTTACTATTAATGCTGTGATTCTCAACCAGGGGTGATTTACTACCATAGAGACATTAGCAATATCTGGAGACATTTTTGATTGTCACAACCTGGAAAAGCTACTGGACTCTAGAGAGCAGAGGCTAGACATGCTGCTAAGCATCTTCCAGTGCACAGGACACCCCCCACGACAAACAATTATCTGGCCCGAAATGCCGATAGCGTAGAGGGTGAGAACGCCTGAGTCCATCCAGGTTTGCCTGGTGGTGAATGTGAGAATGGAAATAGGACTCCTTTGTCCAAGATCCTCCTTGAATTCACTATAAGCTTTTGTTCTCCACTCCTAAGATTTGGCTTCTAAAAATAAGAGAAATAGGACACCTCACTGCACATGATGAAATGCCTGACCTGTTGTGGAAACATTTTAGCTACACCTATTATTAATATATGGCTACAGTTTGGGTATTAATGATTAACATTAGTAAATGAATAAAACCAAGTAATCCTCAGTCTCAAAAAGTCATAGGTCAATGATGAAGCTAGGAGGTAGAAAGAGAATATTTTTTTTCTAAACTAGCGTTCAGATAAGCAGTACCCTCAAGGGAGCTGTACAACCGCTGACAGCCTCCTCCTGCAGCCTGATGTAAAGCTGTGAGTACCGAAGTAGCTGAATACGACTTCAGAGCAAAGCTGGGCTCTGTGTCTCTGAAAGAAACAATCTGGATGCCCACCTGTACAGGGTTTGCAATCCCATATTTTCACACCAGTTATTTTAACGAGTTTTCATTTAGCTTAAAGATTAAACTGAGAGTGGACCCCACATATTATTTATTATGACTGGCAGGTGAATTAAAGGAATAGCTTTATTCCTGAAGCAGAACCACAGACAGGAACCGTAAGCTCTAGGGGACAGGATTGATAGTAAAACATATGCTATTTGGTTTTTTGCTTGTCTGTTTGTTTGTTTTTTGAGACAGAGTCTCACTGTTGCCCAGGCTAGAGTGCCATGGTGTCTGCCTAGCTCACAGCAACCTCAGCCTCCTGAGTTCAAGTGATCCTCCTGCCTCAGCCTCCTGCATAGCTGGGACTATAGGTGCTTGCCAAAGTGCCCAGCTAATTTTTCTATTTTTAGTAGTGACAGGTTTTTGCTCTTGCTCAGGCTGATCTGGAACTCCTAAGCTTAAGGAATCGTCCTGCCTCAGCCTCCCAGCCTCTACAGTCAAGAGCCACAGCACCTGGCTAAGAATATGGTATTTAAGGATATTTATGATAGAAGTTTGATCAAGAATTTGGTTAGTATTTTGGAAGTAGTGAATGGACTTTAGACTATCTCAGAATTGCAGTTTTCCAGCTTAAGTATTCTTTCCTTTATTTCACTTCCCAAAGGAAACACTATTAATGTTTAGATTGGCATGCATCCCACAGGAAGCAACTGCGTCCACCACCTTGTTTCTGTAAACAAATACCAAATACAGAAAACAGAACACATATAATTATTATGCAGTCAAATCACTTGATGTAGGAACAAGAGATTATATACATTTTGGTAAGTAGAATGTACCTCTTGAACTACAACTATGTAGTTATGTATTTCTATGCAATATTTGAACCACAAATGTATGTGCAGTAGTTCTATAGCTATCACTTTGAGAAATAACAGGAGTCATTTAGATGAGGAAACTTTCATCAGCTACTTGTAGTGGTAGCAAGAGTGTGGGATAATACAATCCCCTCTACCTTCTTTAACTTGTTAAGCTTTGTATTGTAAATGTGTATTTCTTACTTTAGTGGTCTTAAGAGAAATGAAAGTTTAATAATGCCTTCCTATGGTATAAAAATAGAGAATTTTCTTTGTTTTGGCTTTTTTTTATTGTCTTTATTATTAAATCATAGCTGTGTGCAATAGTGCAACCAAGGGGTACAATGTGCTGGTTTCATATACAATCTGAACTATTTTCATCAAACTGATTAACATAGCCTTCTTGGCATTTTCTCAGTTGTTATATGAAGACATTTGTATTCTGCATTTAGTAAGGTTTACCTGTACCCTTCTAAGATGCACCGTAGGTGTGGCCCCACCAATTACCCTCCCTCCACCCCCATGTTTTGGCTTTTGTTGTTGACAAAAGGATTTGGATTTAAGTGGCAAATATATATCCACTGACATCAACACAGTAGAAACTAGAGTGTGAGGTATTGTATTTCACACTTAAAGAAATAATAAACCATATTTACATAATAAGCATAAAAATACCCACACATATTGCGATGTTAAGAAATGAAGAAATGATGACAATGCTTCATTTAGGAATTTTTTATACATAAATTTCGTGAATTTTGGTAGATAAAAACAGTATTTCAAAGACACAATTATATTAGATTTATATCTGAAATTCCAGTTTCTAAATAGTACATTAAAGAACATGACACCATTGTAACTTGGCTACTGATATTATACATATACACCAGTATAACATTAAAAGCGATGATATTGAACTGATGGCATAAAATTGCAAATGGTAAGAAGATAAAGAATGAGAAACAGACATTTAAAGAAAAGTCAATAAAATACAGGGTCTAGAGTTCTACAAGACTCCTTCACAAAGCAGAGATCTGCTCCTCAAACATAGAAGCAACCAAGAAAAGAGGCTACATGATGTTCCCCCCAAGCCCCCGTGATGTTCCTTGATGGGATGGGGGTGGGCAGGCTCCTCCTGTGGCTGAGGCCCAAAGCAGGAGAGTGACCAAGCGGAGTTGGGTCCAGGAAGAGGAGCCTCAGCAGGGAGAATGGTGCTTCTGAGGCCATCAGGTTCAAACCAGTTCTTAGCAGTTCTGAGAAGGGCAACTCTATTGACCCGTGACATCAATTGATATTAGCTGATTGAACAGCAGTGGTGAACCTAGGACTTATGGACTTCATGACACCCTATTAGAAAAGCATGTCTGTCAGAAGTGTAGAAGTCATCTGCTAGACAAACCCCTATGCACATCTTTGTTTCAGGATCTACTTCAAGAGGAATGCAACTTGAGAGCAATTTCAAAGTCCATGTAGTCCATATCTCAAGTATCTTTGCCTCCTACGAGATCTCTTGTAGTCCAGTTACTTTTGTCTTTAAGGCCCATATACCAGCTTTTATTCCCTGAGACTGTTCAAAATTTGAAATCTTAAACTATAGAGTTTTATCATTTAAACACACATACATGAGCACTCATCCCTCTTAACTATCCTAAACCTACTCTTTGAATTTATCCATTCTCACAGTCTTAAGTTTCCTCATCTGATAAAACTTTCCTGTGCATCTGTAGCCACTGTTAGTTGGTTTAATAATGCTCACCTGCATCCTCATCCATTCTCTTAACCCTTTGTTCACTTTCTAGTCTGACCTTGAAAATCCTCAGGCTGACCAAACTATCTTGCTAAATTTCAACTCCCCATCTCTAAGCTTGCCATATATGCTCAGTCCATCCTAGCTACATAAACAATCTCGTTTTTCACATATATGAACAAAAATCCTGCATTCTTTCATGCCACTGTATTCCTGCTCCTGGTATGTTTTTCTAATCTTTGGAATTCTTTCTCTTTCCCTGCTCTAAAGTCACCCCCTCAGTTATGCCTTCTCTGACAATTCCAGCAAAAGTAATAATGTCTGCTGTGGTTTTCATACCATTTTATAACTGTTAGAATAATCATGATACAGAATTGTAATTATTTATATGTCTGCCTTCTTAACCAGAGTATGAGCTTGAGGACAAGGACAGTCTTTCGACATCAATATCCTGAGTTCCTGAGGCTAGAATGGCTGGAAAATAGCAGGTAGTAATTTTATGGGTGATGGATGAATAAAAGCTACTCATTGAAGCCCTAGCCTCTTGTATCCAATACTTCATCTGATTTTCACAGGAAACAAATTTGTTGCTTATTATTTATTTGGGACCCATTTGATGCAAAGTCCTTTACTTATCTTAATAAGTCAGCATATGTTATCCCCAGTTCTGACATGATCTGGTGGCTTCTACCCACACATCTTTCACTTCAGCTAGGTGTTTTCAATTGCTAACTCGGCCAAGACTGACAGTAATCGGGATTGGTTTCTGCCATCACAGAACCTATGAAATAGCTTTGGGTCTATCTAATTCAATCTGCTCTCTCCCAGGCACAAACCTACCTCCAGACTTCTGTTTATGTAAACAGTAGATATGGGTTAAGCCACTGTTTGTTTGGCTTTTAATTAATTGCAGCTCTTTAAAAGAAACCTCACTGATCAACATATGAAATAATAGTTTTAAATTTAAATTAAGGAAAGTACACATGTTATTTAGAGAGGAGAAAGGAATAAGGGACAGAGGAAGGAAGCTTTGGCATAAAGAGACAGAAGGAATGAGAAAGAATTACCCTTTAGAGGATTTGTGTTACTGACAAGTCTTAAACAGATTCTTAAATAAGACAGAGGCACATTTCAGTAAAAAGGAGAAAAGAGCATTCTTGAGTGGGCATGTTTAATGACTTAGAGATAGGAAAAGTAAGGGAACACATTTTCCCACAGAAAGCAACAAGCTACTTATAAGCAAACATTTGGAACCCAAGGCTACGTGAGATAGCAGAACTCATTTCTGAATAATGGAGGACATGATTTATTCAAGCAGCAGATATTATTTCTGAGTACTGGAGAGACAATTGTACTGGGTTGCATAATGGTGATGTTGGGGGAGCAGAGTTCCAAAGCTACCTCGGCAATGACTCAGGAATACCTAGCACTACTGAGATCATGTATGCAGGATATCTAAAGCAGATCTTTATTGTCCTGGTTGAACTATTAATAACAACATGACTTACAGCTGGCCCCCGAATACTGCTCAGTTTCTTCATTTTTGGAAAAAGGGGAATAAACTTGAAGACTCACGGTCCTTTCAATTATGTATTCATGGCCCAGTGATCTCCAAAGTTGAAACCCCTTCTTCTACAAGTTCTTTCTGCCCTTATACTTTCTGAATCTTTGTTTTAAATATGCTAGTTAAAGTTCCTAAAAAATTATAAAATAAAAGTATAAGAGAGGGGCACTGGAGAAGATAATCAAGAAAAATTGTGTTTCTTACTCATTAAATTTTTTTGAACTAAATTGCTTCTGACCGAGAGTTCTCTATTTTTACTACTTCTAATGCTTGTGGCTTTTAGCTCATTAGATAAGAGAATAATGCTCTGAGTTATATTTCAAGAACTAAGTCTCATCAATACTAAATAAATAATGACAATATTTCCTTTCTGCTTCTGGGCTTATGGATTGTAATTGTAATATGCTTTAATTTTCAGAAGAGTGAAGACATTTCTCTTTCTCAGACAGCAGGAAGTTTCAAGGATAATATTTGCAGAGTGTGGTACACCCCTACTAGAAAAATAGCTTCTTTATAGTAGACCAAAAAATGGCAGCCTGCAGTCTGTTGGTTGAGGTTCTGGTTCCCGTGGAAACAGCACGTGGCCACCTGATGAGCTTGGATCAAACAGCTGCCCATAGCATCTTGGTTTACATGCAATAATGGAAAATAACCAAAAACTCAACTGAAAATTCATGAGCACCTTGCCAGATGTCAACAATGGCTTTGGACACACTTGTGCAGACATGACTTAGAATCACCTGTGAATATTAGAAGAGGATCTTGAGAAGTTAACACTATCAAATCTATCTGCCTCCAAAATTGTATTTGTGAGAATGAATAAATTACATATTCTTTTTTAATTATATGTGTTAAAATTTATTTGACTAGTTGGATCTATTTAGAATGTCCTTTTAAAAGCAAGACATATGTCTTTCTAAACGCCAGATGTCTTCTGAAGTACTGTCCTGTATTCTCTTTGGTAGTGTTTAGCTTTGTAATATATATGAATGACAAATATTTCTTAGGCCACACAAGAATATGAGTGATTAATCATAATATCACTTAAAAGCCTTTGTCTTTAACCTTTGGGAATATAGTGGTATTGAGGGTAATGTTTAGTTTATATGTTTTTTGTTTTTGTTTTTGCTTTTTTGTCTGAATTTCATCTCATGTTTTTAGCCGTTTGGCCATGTTGCGAAGGATAATTAAATTTGTATTGAGTTTGTGAACCCTGTGGAGAAGAGATTTATATCCACCTAGGAAATCTTGGAAGCATAAAGTTTTGTACACAAATTCTAGGATTTCTGTTGTTAGCTTGGTAGAAATCCTGAGATTTAGCCAAGAAGCAGAAATGTAGAACACACCTGGAGAATCTGGAGGAAAAAACTGGGTAAATAACGAGAAACTTGAATTTATCCAAAGTAAAATTATCTAGATAATATTGGGTATAGAATAGAGGCACACTAACAATTAATATTTGAAACCAGAGCTAGAAAGACTGTGATGGTATCCAATCCTAAATGACAGGGTTTATAATTGTTTTAAGTACTGAATCATGGATAACATTTATATCAACAACTTTCCCTACTAGTGAACTTTAAGGTAGATTTACAGCCAGATTCGGCAAGAAAAACATTGTAAACTGAAATTATAATAACTTCCTTTAGTCATTTCTTGTGTATCAAATTGGAATGCATATTCAATATGACATTTGATGGTTAGATCATGCACCATGTACTGAATATACACAGAAAACATGTTTCCAGAACATTTGAAGAGTACTAAAACTGTACACAGTTATTTCATAGAAACTGGCTTTATTAATCAGTGAAGCATTTCAAAAGTGGTGAAGTGATTCATAAGAAGAAACATTATTGTTAATTATTAATAAAGAGTGTCATTGGAGAAACACTAAGTTTTCTTTGGCATACCAGATGTATGGGGCGTAGTGTTGGGGAAAAGCTGTAGTCAGCATAGCTACATATTGGGTTGCTGGGCAGGAAAAAGGGAACAAGTTTTAAAACAACAGCTCTTTTTTTTGGAAAATGTTCATATGTAGCTTCCAGCTAGACAAGAAGGGCTACAGACTGATTCTTCTGATTTGTATCAAATTTTCACTGGTTCATTAAAAAGCCAGTCCTTTAAGATACCTTGATTGATATTTTTGCTAGTACACTTTCCTGGTGATCAATTCATCCTTGGGAAATAGTCCCTTCCATCTAAAGCAAATAAAACAAAAACAAAACAGATCAGAGATTTAGCATGGACTGTTTACTAACAAAACCTGCCCTGGACCAAAGGCTTTATTGATAAAACAGTATTGTTATGTTCCTTAATTGGAAGACTTGGTGTTAGTTTTTTCCCCACATTGATCCCAATGCAATCACAATAAAAATGCAAGCCAGGGTGTGTGTGTGTGTGTGTGTGTGTGCATGCGCACGTGTGTGTTTGTGTAAATTGACTATGTAACTCTAAAACGTATATAAAAATGCAAAGAACCAAAAATAACCAAGACAGTCCAGAAAAAGAAGATCTAAGCTGGAAGTCTTCCACTCCCAGATATCAAGATTTATTATAAAGTTACCATAATTAAGACAGTGTGGTATGGCATCAAGAACAAACAGTCTGCAGAATAGAATAGAGCTTCCAGAAACAGAAATACAAATATGATCATCTGATTCATAATAAAAGTGACACTGCAGTGCAGAGGGAAATGATTGTCTTTTCAATAAATGTTGGTAGGTCAATTAGTATCCTCGAAGGATTATCTTGAGCCCTGTTTCAGACTATACCCCCAAATAAATGCCAGATGAATTGCAAATCTTGATGTGAAAGGCAAAACCTTTGTTCCCAGAAGAAAACATAGAGAAATGCTTTTAGGAATTTAGTAGACAAAGTTTGTTTTAAATAGGATATAAAAACCACGATCAATAAAGGAATAGTTTGAAAAATTGGACTACACTAAAAGTACAAAATTCTCTTCATCTAGAGACATCAAGAGAGTGAAAGGCAATGAACAGAGTTGGGAGACTTTTTTTCGACATCTAAAACTTACAAAGAGCTCAATCACAAGATTCATTCACTTTAATGAATCAAGAAACAAAATAATAATAAGCCAACCCTGTAGAAAAATGTGCAAAAGATTTTCACAGGTACATCTCAGAAGAGAATATGTAAATGGCCAATAAATATCTTAGAGATATGTAACCTCACTAGTAATTAGAGATATGCAAATAGAAACCATAATGAGAGATTTGTTATGTCTACTAGAATGGTGAAAATGAAGAAGACTGAAAATGTTGAGTGTTAACAAGAGTATGAAGTAACTGGAACTATTGGAACTGGAACTAGAACTGTTGGTTGACAAGTAGTTTAATGGTAGTTAATAAATTTGTACATAAGCACACCCTATGACCCAGCAATTTTACTTCTGGATACATGACAAGCAGAAATTTGCATATACATTTGTTGAATAAAATATATGTGTAAGAATATTAGCAGCACTATTTGTAATAGCATAAACTTAACAATACACATGTTCATCAACAATTGAGTGTTAAAATGAGTTGAGTTATATAAAGACAATAGAACAAACAAGTTATCATATGTGCAATAACATGGAGAATATCACAAACATAATGTGCCACAAAAGAGTAAAGACTGTGTAATTTAATTTGTATGTATCTCAAACAATGGCACTTCATTAGTGGAAGAAGAATTCAAGCTTTATGGAGAAAACTTGGTAGAACTTATTAAAATTTTAACACATTTATAGCCTTCTATTAAAAATTTCACACTTAGGAAATTATCCTGTGGAAAGACTTGCATAAAGGCACAGAAATGTGTTCATTACTCTACCGGTCATTCCCTTCTATTAGTGTACTGCCATTTCCCAGCTTTCTTGGCACCACATTCCTCCAGTTTCTCTCATCTTTCAAGCTGTTTCTTTATTTTTTATTTATTAAATAATAGCTGTGTTCAAGCTGTTTCTTCATGGTCTTCTTTGTTGATTCTTCCTTCTCTTCCATATATCTAAATACAGGAAGGTTCCACATCTCTTCCCTAGGTCCTCATCCCTTCTGTCTAAGCTCTTTCACCACATAAGTGCTTGCAGTCTAATGTCTTTAAGTACCTTGTAGATGACAATGGCTCCTGATTATATTTTGCTAGCTCATATTTCTCCCCTAAACTCTAGGTTCATCTACCCAACTTGCCATTTTATTCGGCTATCTAATAAACATAGCAGACTTGATACATTCAAAATGGCACTCCTTGTAGCAAGCTGGGCCAAACTGAATCCATGCCCAGTCTTCCCCATCTCAGCAAGGGGCTGCCCCCCTAGTTGTTTGAGACCTAGTAGACATCATCCCTTTCACTTCCTCTTTCCTTCCCTGTCCATTCTGTCCTTCAACAAGATGACCATTGTACTTGAATCTATTCGCTTCTATTTGTCTCCACTGCTAGCACTAATGTCATTCTACCAAGAAATCCTAATTGGGTGATTGAAATAGGCCCTTCACTGGCTTCTCTAATTCAAAATTTCCTTATTAAGAGTTCATTTTCAACCCAGAGAAATCTTGTAAATTATAAACTAGACTACTAGCCACTTTACTTCTTAAAACTTTAAATGACTTCCCAATGTTTTTGGAATAAATTCTAAACTCTTGCCCATCATGGCCTTCAAGACCCTGCTTTTTTCACTTCTTGCTTTTTGAGAGTCTGATAATTAAGTTCACAAACTCATCCCAGAAAAAGTGCTACATACCTCAACTACAGTCATCTTCAAAATACTCCCATTAGAATGCTATATATCAATACCAGTGCCTAGTTCACCCTTCAAAGCAATTTTGGAAATCTTTTTCTGGAATGGCCATCGAAGCTGTCATAGTATTACTCTTGATGTCCTGAATATCATCAAAATATCTTCCTTTTATTATTTCCTTTATTTTAAAGTAAAGAAAGAAGTCATTGGTGGCCAGATCAGGTGAGTGAGGAGGGTGTTCTTACACATCCATTTACTGGCTAAAAACTCTCACAGACAAAGCTGTGTGAGCTGGTGCATTGTTATGATGCAAAAGCCATGAGTTGTTGGCCAAGATTTTCAGTTAAGATTTTCCAAAACATTTCTGTCTTGATGTTTACTTGGTCTACTATGCTTCTCCCAGTCAGCTGACAATTTTGACATACAATTCAACTAATTTTTGTAATGTTTTGTCAGTTTTGCCCTTTACTGGCCATCTTGATCTCTCTTCATCAGTGATGCTTCCTTTCCCCTCAGAAAAAAGTTTAATCAATTTGTACACTGCTGTTTTCTTCATGGTTATCTGCATAAACACGTTTACTTCCACTCTTGCCAAGTTTAACAAGGTACTTATGTTTGTTCATTGCTGTAATTCAAGCTCCAACTTTCCCACAATGGCACATAAAAACCCTCAAGAATAATGAATACTGCTCAGAAAGACCCCACCACACACCAATACTAATACAACTGTGGGATATTATTATACCAAGGTTATGAAACCTTACTGAGTTGTTTGCAAAGTGCTGCCAAATAATGCTCAGTGGCAAGTTTGAAACTTAACTGTTAGACCTCATACATGGCCTCTTCATGTCACTCCACTTTCCTCCTCGCTTTCTCTGGTCCAGCCATACTGTCCTCCCTTCTGCTTCTTGAGTACCCCAAGCCCTTTCTCTCCCATGGGTCTTTGTGTTTGTTTTTCCCTGTGCTCAGACTGGCTCATTCTTATCCTTCAGGCTTCTGCTCAAATTTTCCCAGCCAGAGAAATCTTCCCTGACCACTCTCTCTAAAGTGGCCTCATCAGTTATTCTTTGTCTCACCCATTTCTTTCTTTGTTCATTTTTAGTTGTTTTCTGTACAGTACAGACTTGAGACATATCTCTAAGATATTATACAAGGTATTTGCTTTGTTATTGCCCTTCTGCTTTTCTTCTCTAGTGGGTAATTAGAAGAATTTATTCTCTGGAGATGTCAAGTAGGCACCTTTCTCATTACCTAAATTCACTTAGAGAAAAATAAATCAGTATACAGATGAAAGCACAGGAAGTGTCCAGGGGAGTTGTTTCAATCCACAGAAAATAAGTCCTATCATGTATAATCAGAGAGATGCCAAACAATTCTTCATCTTCCTTTGTTTTTTGTAGTAACCTTCCTACATCTCTAAAATGTGTTGATGCAAAATTTATAACTTGCTTAATTTATATAACAGTACAAAGAAAAGTCTCTACTCTCTAGGTTGGTTGTTTTTTTTTAATCAGTGCATGCCAAGTTCCAGGGTCACATGAGGAGGAAGGAGGTCATATATTTCCCAGGATAGAGTAAAGATACCAGTTTGAGTGGAAATAATGTTATCATCTATCTTTTAGAAGGTTCCAATGAGAAAAAATTAGATACTTGCCAGGGAACAGCACCATCTGCAAGTTACTGCATAGAAAATAGAAAAATAACTATAAAATGCTGGGAATAAGCCTAGAATGTTGTTTCTCCAATTCAAAGTAATGGCTCTTGGGTTGAGAAAGAATATGTCAACAAAAGACACCCCCTCCCTCCCTACCTTAAGCGTTGCCAGGGAGGAGATAAGGCAAGAAGTTCCCTCTCGGATGAAATCACATTAGGGGCTCTGAGTCAGGGAAGAAGCAGGATATGGGGTTCTTACAATTAATACAAAGCAAAAAGGCAGAACTACACATCTCTCTTTCCTGTGAAGCAGCCATTTGGAACATCTTTTTCCCTTAGATGAGATGGGAAGACACTGGAGGTGGTGAATGCAGGGGAAGAAGTCTCAGGGATAAAAGTCTCTCTGAGCCCCATTCCTCTCAGAGGGTCATGGTGCCAGGTGGGTCTGGATGTCCCCTGGTTGTCTGACTCCCAGTGTCATGAATGAGTACTTGTCACATGTCACTTCTGACACTTCCTGCCAGGGCCCAGCTTAACTAGGGTCCGGTTGTGGACCGCTAAGTTACCTTGCTCAGGTTCAGTTTCTCTTAGCTGCCCGAGGGCTATCTACTTTAGCTGGAGAGAGAGAGAGAAAGAGAGTGTGAGTCTTAGAGAGAAGAAAGCAATCTTCTTAGAAAGACAGATCTTAGTCTTTAGTAGAGTTTAGTAATCTTCAGCAGAGAGACACCGTGCTGCTCTTCTGCAGGCAGGAGAGACAGAGTCAGAGTAAGCGAGTCTGTGCTGCTCCTTGACTGCCTTCTCCTCCAGCCTTATATAAGGCTGATCTCATGCTTCTCAACACCACAGGTGTAGAGACTGCCAATTCACCACTGCTCTCATCTCGCGAGCTCTCGTGCTTGTTAGGAGAGCTAAATCCCTCTCTATGCCCTTTCCACCCAGGTGTTCCATTATTGAGCTATACAGGTATTTCTTATAACTCTTGCTCCTAGCCATAGGCTATGTGGGCTGCAACAAGTACTGGTCCCCAGTCGAGCTGATGATGGAGTGATCACAGCAGACACAAAGCAATTTTACACAGTTTATTACATAGAAGAAAGAATGAAAGTAAAGAAGGAAGTTATATAAAGTGAAAATATGTTCCAGAGAATGAGAAACAGGTCACTCACCATAAATGGAGAAAGACCCGGAGTCAGAACACACTTTGCCTTTCTTAAACTCTCTACTTTGTCCCGCCTTTCTCCTACCAGGATTGGGTGTTTCCTGCTGTGGGGTGATTGACAGTTTGGGGTTATATAACAGGTTATAACACAGGTTAAATCATATGTGATAAAGTCTAGGCCCATTACAGGTCACTAGGAACTTTTTACCATGTATTTTCCCACTAGAGAACAATTCCTAGCTGCAATTCGGTTCCTAGCTATGATTTGGTTCCCACTCTCTGCCTAAGCCATGTCTTTGCCTCCTGTTTACTCCCCACCCCCGAGATCTCACGATAGGAGCCTTGGGAGCCACACTTTCTTACACATGTTCATTCAAATATGCCAAGTCTCAATCTTCTCAGAATAATGTGAGAAGGAAGCCAAGGCTGAATAGTTTAAGAGTGAAGGAGTTCAGGCTGTGGCATCACGATACCTCTGAGAGCTGGAGGAAGTTACCGCATCATTTTCCTCTGTACATAATGGAGTCAGTGACAGTATTTACTGCTCTGGGTTCGGGGAAAGATTAAATGAGTGAATACATGCAAAGCACCTTGAACAGGGCCTGGCACATAGTAGACGCACACTCAGTCCTATCTGCTGCTATTCTCTCTATTAATAATTCCAAAGGAAACAGTATCAAGTTAAAATGCAGAAAAAACTATAATATTTTAGAGATGTAACCCCTGGTGACAGATAGGAAGTGAAGGAAGTAAAGATCAGTCCTTGTCCAATGACATTATGCAGATGTCACCAGTGCTCGTTTCTATATCCTCAGACCTTACCACTATGTCCATGTAGCCTGACTTCCAGCTCCCAGAATCTCATTTCTTTCTCATTTATTTACCTAAAGGCTTTTTCCCCCCTTTTTGGCAGCCAGTGCCTACTCTGCCAGGTCTCAGCGTGCCTATCCACTTAGCAGGCCAGGAATGCCAAAAGTTTGATGCCTACTACTCAGCAGCATCCCTCAACCAGTAAGTGCTTGGAACTGGTGTATAACTCCCTCACTCCTGGTGAGATAACTCTATGTTGGGTGGCTACACTGACCACCAGAAATCCCATTAAGATGTAGCTCCCATTACCTAAAGGTGTAACTTGATATCTCACACTCTATTGACTGTCCACCCTTTCCTGTCTCTTCTACTAGTGTTTTCTGGGTTCACATTCCAATAAACTGTTAGCACCAAGTTCTTCAAAATCAAGATCTGCTTCTAAGGGGACACAGGCTAAAATAGATAATGGAGAGAAGTATTTAAGAATCCTGCCTTCCAAATTAGTGGGACGATGACATCAAGGACTAAAGAAGAACAGATGGAACTACTCTTCCATGGTCTATCAATCTATCTATATTCACTCCAGAGAAGTTATGGAAGAGAAAATGAGTGACACAGAGGTGTGCATCAGGATGGCAGATTGCTCGGTCAGGAGCTCAGTGGGAGTGGATTCTATTTGCAGATGACCAGAGATGGTGAGTCCTTTAAAATGGTGGGTGTGACATATTTTCAGAAATTCACCAATTGGGACATCCAGACATCTGATTGATATTCTATTACTTATAACACCTACGTCAAGGCTAAGGCACAAAATAACTCCTTACTGAATTCTTGCTAAATAACTGAATGAATAAATGTACCTTTCCATCTTTTGATAGGCACATATGTTAATAATCAATGATAATCATTTTTTGTGTGCTGTCTGCTTGAAGTTACCTGAGCTGCAATGCACACCTATCCATGTCCCTTTATTTCCTCATTCATGCTATCTCTATGTCAATAAACACACACACACACACACACACATCGCAGCTCTTTTAATAGGGTCACTTGAACACACACAGAATTTAGTACTGGTGCTGCTTAGCAAAGCCCAGGAGAATAAAAACTCATTCAATCATTAAATAAATATTTACACAACAAATATTTATAAGTAATGGAAGAGTCAAAGATGAAAAAATAAGAGTCTTGTCTTCAAAGAGGTCTCAGTATGAATTATGGTCATTATTCTCTCTCCAACACTCTTCCTTTGGTGTGAACAACTGGTGAATCATGCCATGTAAAATAACCGTGTCTCATTCATTTCCGCTCTTTGAAGGACAGACTTGCTGTACCATTAGTGTCTCATCAGACTTCTTTCTTTAAAGAAAACTCTTAAATATACTCCTCTTTCTCTTTCTCTGGGGAAGGTAGGGGTATGTACCAGAATTTAAGCACATTTCTTATCTCTCTCATTCCCAGGCTTCCTGTAAACTACCTACCTCACCTGACATCCTACCCAAAAGGGAAAATAGAGTTTCTGGACATTTTATTCAAAAAGTTGGAAAACATCCAGGTTCATTTTATTTGGACAGCACATCCAATGTGTGTTGAAGGCTATTTCAATGTAAGGCAGTTACAGGTCAGAACTGAGCCAAGAACTCTGTGAGCAGGGGTGAAGGAAGAGGAATGGAGAGCAAGAAGGGAGAGAGATGGTTTGAAGTTCAAGGTGAGGGCTTTGTGAGAATCTATATGCTTTCTATAAAGACAGGTAATTTTACAGTTTAATTCATTAGTGGCTTTAGAGATTGTCAGTTTTGTTCTTTGGAAATTATCCATTTGAACATCTCAGAAAATCGGAGGATAAAATGAAAAGTCAAGGAGGGAAAATAGTAAAGAGGCTTAAGTTTCTAAGTTACAAATCTAGTGATTCCAACTTAAACCTACAATGAGAAAGAAAAATAGTTTCTGGCTTGAAAAAGAACTATAATGCATCCTTGCCATTTTCAGGCTCAATTCTGTGAGGCCTCCCAAGACCAATCCTACTATAAACCACCTTGTGAAATGGACTTGGGATCTGAGTGGCACTGCATTGTTTGCTTTTTGTCCTTTCTGTACTTGATTTGTTTTTAAAGAGGCATTATTTGATCCTAACAAATCTATCTGATGGATTGCAGAGTATACTTACTGATATAAGTTTTAAATTACTGCATTTAACCAGTAGTTGTTTCTTCAAATAGCAAATATTCATGAGATCTATAAAAAGGCAAGCCTTCCTTTCTTCTCTCTTTCATTTCTCTTTAATGCTATTTTTTTTAAAAACAGGGCCTCACTCTCTTGCCTAGGTGCCATGGCCTTATCCTAGCTCACAGCAACTTCAAAATCCTGGGTTTAAGCAAGCCTCTGCCTCAGCTTCCTGAGTAAGGCATACACCACGACCCTGGCTAATTCGCTTTTTGTTAAGTTTTTGAGACAGAGTCATTTTCTGTTGCCCGGACTAGTCTCAAACTCCTGGACTCAATAAATCTTTTTGTCTCAGCCTCCTGTGTAGCTAGGACTACTGATGCCTGCCATCCACAATGTCCAAATCTTTCTTTCTTTTTCTTTCTTTCTTCCTTTCTTCCTTTCCTTTCCTTTCCTTTCCTTTCCTTTCCTTTCCTTTCCTTTCCTTTCCTTTCCTTTCCTTTCCTTTCCTTTCCTTTCCTTTTCTTTCCTTTTCTTTCCTTCTTTCTTTCTTTCTTTCTTTCTTTTTGCAGTTTTTGCCCGGGGCTGGGTTTGAACCTGCCACCTCCGGCATATGGGGCCAGCGCCCTACTCCTTTGAGCCACAGGCACTGCCCAAATTTTTCTATTTTTAGTAGAGATGGAGTCTCACTCTTGTTCATTCTGGTCTTAAATTCCTGAGCACAAGGAATCCTCCTGCTTTGGACTATCATAGTGCTAAGATTATAGGCATGAGCCACTGTTTCTAGCCTATTTGTGCTATTTTTAAAAAAGAATAAACCATTGTCCTTGACCTTGAAATATTTTACAGAAGAGATATATTATACATATGTAAAAAACAGAAAACAATCCAGACCTCTATATGTCTTTTTTGTTTTTTAAGCCAAAAACTATAGGAATTCAGAGAAAGGCAAGATCATTGTAGGTTATAGATGTTTATCAGATATTAATTGGTTAATTAACTGATTAAATAATTAATCCAATATCAATTTATGAAATTACCACTAGAAAATGATAGGATTGGCTGAGCACCCACAAGCACTAAAAAGGCAAGAAACAAGTGCTGACTGCACAATAGGGGTGTGTGCGTGTTTGTGTGTGTGTTTGTGGGGAGGCTTTGAGGCAGAGGAGGCTATGATTGAGAAGAGCAAGTCCAGAGATGGCAATAAGATCACAGAGGGGAGGCAGAGTCTAAGGACAAAGGGACTAGAAGGAGTAGAGTGTTGGTAGTTTTCATATCTATAGCAAGTAATAACTTGTGTTCAAAGAATCTGTTATTACATTTTTTTTACATAAGTGATGAAAGCAGTAAAATCTCTAGTCTTTAATAAAAACAAATCTGGCTTTATATAATTAAAGAAAAATTATTTCTTAAGGTTTAAGTAAACACTGAGGTGATAAATCTATTTTTTCAGCCATGACTAAATGAGTTATTTTCTTCAAACATCATAGTATGTACTAAATAATATAATAATATAATTTTTAGGCATCTTAAATATATGAAGAGCGAGTATTTTCATCTCTTCCATAGGAAACTAAAATATATATAGAAAGAGAATTTTAAAAATAATATACGCCCAGACAGATACTTTTTTCCTTTGCTTTCTAAGCTAATATGAAATTAATGCAACTATGGATAGGCCTGGAGAGCATGGGAAAAATGCTCTACACACAAGGTTAACTGGTTTATATTGCGGAATTAGATGACTAATTTGAACTCTCATGTTACACAAACCAGTTTTTCTCAATTATTGAGAATCTTGAAGGTAAAAAGTCCAACTAAATAAACACTGTAAGATATTATAGAATTTCTCAGTATTTACTTTTGCATCATTTACCCTGTGTACAAATCTAAGACCTTTAAATTTAGTAAATTATTGTCTTTAAATTCTTAGAGATAATAAGAATTATTGTAAGGTAAGATAAGGTAAGATTTGTGACTTCATTTTAAAAATATATTGCTAATTTATTAAAGGGAAATAATAAGAAGCATCACCATTTAAGTCAGGGGTTGGTAAACTTTTTCTCAAAGGGCTAGATAGCAAATATTTTAGACTTGAATCTACTTAACTATGTAGGGCCAAAGCACCTATAGGCAATACATAAACAAATGAGTATGGCTATGTTCCAATAAAACTTTATTTATAATTGAATACACATTCTTTTCAGCACCCCATGGAACATACTCCCAAATTGATCACATCTTAGGTCACAAGTCTAACCTCAGCAAATTTAAAAGAATAGAAATTATTCCTTGCATCTTCTCAGACCACCATGGAATAAAAGTTGAACTCAATAATAACAGGAATCTGCATACTCAAACAAAAACAT